>PVHY01031532.1:0-12573 GCA_004024945.1 Uropsilus gracilis | reverse complement strand
GAAAAGAAAAGAAAAGAGGAGATCTTTTAGAATTAAAAAACCAGATGGGCTAGGAGGCTGAGGTTAGGAATCACTGAGTCCATGGGTTTGAGACAACCCCGCACAACATAGCGAGACCTAGTCTCTTTAAAAAAAAAAAGGGCAGGCTGGTCACAGTGGTGTGTGTCTGTAAACAGCAGCCTAGGAAGCCACTGCAAGGGACCAGGGATCGCAGTTCAAGTCCCACTTGGGGCAACGTAGCAAGACCTAGTTCCAAAAAATAGCTGGGCGTGGTGGCGTGCGCCCGTAATCCCAGCTACCTGGGAAATTGAGGCTGGGGATTGCTTGAGTCTGTGGTACCCTGGGCAATGTTACCCTGTGGTTCCATGGGCAAAAATAGCGAGACTTAAAAAAAAAAAAAAAAAAAAAAAAAGCTGTCACTCTAAGTCTTATTTATTATATATAGTCCTATTACCAGGTTGGTGTTTTGATTAAAGTGTATCGAGTTGTGAATATAGGTCCTGAACTGTAACAGATATACCTTAAAATTGACGTTTTAATCCCCAAAAATAAAGCTAAAATTACATAAGAATAACTCCTTTTGGAAATATCAGTAGCATAAAGTATGAAAGAAATTAAGTTTTTTAATCTGAATTTTTCCTGTTCTTTTCTTTCCTAAGAATAAAGAATTGAATCACATTATTCTTTTACGTACGGGGTTAGATGACTTAAAGTTGAACTTTACCGCATTTCTAAGTGCTCTTTTCCAATTTAATACTAGTTTTAGAGAGAAAAATATCTATGCGAAAACCAAGAGAGGAGCTGGTTAAAAGAGGGGTTCTGTTGGAAGATTCTGATCAGGGTGAGTGCAAATCTCTGCTATGTACCTGTCTGTGTGTGGTCTCTGGTTCTGACAAGGTGTTTGAACTTTTTTCCTGTACTTTGTTATTGCTGATGGTTGGAGCTTTACCCAAAATAAATGAATTTAAAAACCAGTGTTCACACATATAGAATATATTAAAAAAAACAACTTCTATAAAGAAAGAAAAAGCTCAATAGAAAAGCTTTAAACAAACAGTTCATTTAAAGAGTATGTACAGGGCTGGGCATGGTGGCTCATGCCTGTAAGCTTCAGCCTATGAAGCGGCCGGGGCTAGGGATCGGGGTTCAAGTCCCACCTGGGGCCTGTAGCGAGACCTAGTTCCAAAACAATAGCTGGACGTGGTGGTGCGCACCTGTAATCCCAGCTACCTGGGAAGCTGAGGCTGGGGATTGCTTGAGTCTGTGGTACCCCGGGCAACGAGAGCCTGCGGTCCCATGGGCAAAAATAGCGAGACCTAGTCTCAAAAAAAAAAAAAAAAAAAAAAAGAGTATGTACAAATGCCCGACAAATAGATTTTTTTAACTGCATTGATAATTGAGGAATACAAGTTAAAACAAAAATTAGATATGTACTAGAAAATTAAAATCAGCCAAGAAGGAGATTAGGAAATGGGTGGAATTCACATACCGCTGTTGTTAACTATTGGTGGTTAAAGTGAAATAACAACTTTGAAAAATAGCTTAGCATAATTTATGAAAGCTGGAGGTGTGTAAAAACTGTGTGCTCACATGCCCAGTCCTGGGAATACACCCAACAAAAAGACATGTGCACATAAATCAAGAGACATGTACAATATGCTCACGCAATATGTTTACTAATAATTGAAATAATTGGGAATACTACATGGCAGTGAAACAAATTACACTTACATGTTATAGTAAGACAGATACTATTGAGTAATTGAAATCATTGTGAAAGGATAGATTGTTTCATTTCTGTGAATTTTAAGAAACAAGAGCCTGAGGCTTAAAAGTTCTGGAGACATATTTCTTAATCTGTGATCATCACACAAATACACAGGTTTGTCGCAAACCGTATTTTGGTATTTCAACACTTCATGATTTAATAATGTGAGAACTTTCTTCAATGACTTGCATGAAGCAGTTTTGGGAAGAGAAACACTAGAAGATAATGGTTGAATTACATTTTTCTTCTTTAGAGTTGCTTTCCATGAGACAAAATCTGAAAGTCAGGTTTTAAAAATGTTTTGTATCCTATAGACAGTGGAAATAAAGATCCAAACTTTTAAAATCTTTAGGTTTTGAAACATGCAAATATATCACCTTATATCACAATTAAATCAAAATATAATTTATATCTGGCTGGGCACGGTGGCTCATGCCTGTAAGCTTCAGCCTATGAAGCGGCCGGGGCTAGGGATCGCAGTTCGAGTCCCGCCTGGGGCCCGTAGCGAGACCTAGTTCCAAAAAAAATACACCTGGGCGTGGTGGCGCATGCCAGTAATTCCAGCTACCTGGGAAGCTGAGGTTGGGGATTGCTTGAGTCTGGTACCCCGGGCAACAAGAGCCTGCGGTTCCACAGGCAAAAATAGTGAGACCTAGTCTCAAAAAAAACAAACAAACAAAATATAATTTATATCTAAAGACTTGTTATCTGGAATATAAAAACTCAGCGAAGAAAACAAGCTTGAAAGAAAGATCATAAAATATAATTGGCAATAATGATATTGAATATTGAGATGGCGTGGGGGAGGATGTGGTCTGCATTTTGTGCATGATTAATTTGTGAGCATGTATAACTTGATTGTTTACTAGTCTATTTGTTCAATTGTTTTATTTTGTTGTTTTTTCAGCAGCATGGGGAAAAATCTTCTAGGCACCTTTGTGTAACTACAGTGGTGATTAGCTACAATTTTAACACCTCCACTGTGGCACCTTTAGCCCTTGCTTTTTAGAAATAGCTCTTCCTCACTCCGTGCCCTCTCCTGCCCCTCATCTTTCATGCTTATTCACCACAAATTCCATACATTACTTCCTTTTTGACCTTTGCTCAGTTCCTTCTGCCCTTTGTTCTTGGTTCTTGATCTTGCCCTTTGGTTCTTGATCTAAGCTAAACTGCAAGCGCAAGTACCCAACTGATAATGACATGGAGCCATTGGACAAGACGCCAGTCTGCCAAGAAGGGAACCGACCTTAGATTTATTTTGTAATCAACTCAGGAGTGTCTGGCTTATATTTCTAGTTTAGGCCAAAAGCAGTGCTGGGACCTTTTAAAGTTTTTTCCTACTCAAAGATAGCTTTGGGTTTGAGGATGTTTCTGACATGACTGAATTGTAAAATATTTCATAAATTTTCTGGATTTAAGAGGCAGTGGGCCGGATATGGTGGCATGTGCCTGTAAGCAGCAGCCTAGGAAGCCACGGCGGGGCCTGGGGATCGTGGTTCTTGTCCCACCCAGGGCAACATAGTGAGACCTAGTTCCAAAAAAAAAAGCTGCGCGTAGTGACATGGACCTGTAATCCCAGCTACCTAGGAAGCTGAGGCTGGGAATTGGACCCGGGCAACGTGAGCCTGCGATTCCACGGGCAAAAATAGCAAGACCTAGTCAAAAAAAAAAAAAAAAAGGCAGTGGGATATTGATAGATGTTAAAGCCCAAAGGCCACTTCTAGTCCATTCTGCTAGCATTGCAGAAATGTTTGCATTAAGTATAAGAAATAATTCATCGAAGTGGACAGTCATAATTGCCTATAATTTGAGAGAAAACTGATGACTTTTACATGTATTTTTCTAATGTGTAGGAATAAAAACCAAAGTGTCTTAACTTTTCACTGGATGTCTTTCTAAAGTAATAGTCTTTGTTGGCTTTGAAACGATTAATTGCTTTATATTTTAGAAACTCCTGTGTTTTGTTAAAGCTGGCCTATATTAACTTATATACAGTAACTTGTGTTAATGTGGATATTTTCATCTTGCCCTTTCTCCTAAAATATGTTTTTACTTAGTGTTTATTTGCCTTAGACTCTGCACTACTTTTAGCCCCAGCTTCATTAAGTGTAGAGACTGCATGAAAGCTGACACCATGTAATCTCCTTGTCAGAGGCTATGGGTTGGGGTTGAAAGAGATGAGTCTGTGAGAATAAAGGGAATAATCTGAGTGTCAATGGTATGGCTAAAATGACACTTCAAAGTATCTTACTATGGAAAAAAAAAAAACAGCAACTAGGTCTAGTACCCCTGACACTAAGTAGTTGGGGAAGTTTCTCTAATTATTCGATGAGGCATCTTTCCTGCAGTTTTCATAGTGATGAGTGGTCAACCCGAAGCCTCCAGCCTAGCAATTGATTCTGCAGTTTAATTTATAGGAATTTTACCTCTAACTTACCTATCAGTTCTTCCCCTTACTCTCCAGACTTCCTCTATTACTTGTCTTATATCCTAAAAGTAACTCTATTAATTTTCCTTTTCCAATCTCTGCCCCTCTGTGATCTTCCTCAGAGCTCTTAGAGTTAACCTTCTAAAAAATAAGATCGAATCTCTCTCTTCTTTAATTCTTTGGCCACACAGGATTACCCATAGGATTCAGTTCAGCCTCCTTTACATGGTATTTGGTAGCCTGGCTCTTGACATTGTCGTTTTAGTCCTCCCCATAACTGTTTCTTGTGTAGAAGTAGCTGCTCTTCCGCCAGACCAAACTAGTGCCAGTTCTCAAACATGTTGAATGATTACACACCTTTGTACATGCTGTTCCTTCTTCCTAGATAGACTGTCTTTCTCCCTCATGTCACTAGTGTGGTGGGCTTCTGCTTCTCTATCTACAGCCCAGTTTCTCTGCCACTTCCTGTGACCTTTCCTACCTCAGTTCATACCCTGTGAGACTTTTTTCCTCTTCTGCTTCTGCCATACAATTCTTTTATTATAATAACATTTGCATTGTAATTATTTATGTTCAATAAATTAGCATTGTAATTACTTATGTTACTAAAATTCAATTCATGTAGAAGGCACTTGACATAAATAGGCAGTCACATGTTTGTTGGAAAAATGAATTATTTCCATTACCTCTATAAAACACAAACTCTAAATCTAAATAATAAACTAAATCAGGAAGAACAGGGGGAGGGGCCAAAAGAGGTTAGAAAGCACCAGCTCTTCTCCCTGACTGACCATACCAGTTCCATCAGTTTGTTCTTTTGACCTGGCAGGTGGTGAGGATCCAGGGAAGTTGGGCCACGCCATGTTAAAAAATGGCCATACCACCCCTATAGGGAGTACCAGATCTTCTAGTCCTGTCCAAGCAGAAGGAGAGCCAGGAAGAACACCCAGTCTTAGAAAAGCTGTTCCGGAAGAGGACCCAAAGAAGCGACTGGGTAAGAAACTGTGGCTGTGTTACTTCAACAGCCCTACAGAACAGTCTTCCCATTTACCTTGGGTTTGCTGTAGAGCAGGGGGGAAACAAAATCCACAGAGAATTATGTTCTCTACAAATGTCTCAAATAAGCCGGGCATGGTGGCACGTGCTTGTAAGCTTCAGCCTATGAAGCAACTGGGGCTAGGGATCGCGGTTCAAGTCCTGCTCGGGGCAACATTGCAAGACCTAGTTCCAAATAAAGTAGTTGGGCATGGTGGCACTCACCTGTAATTCCAGCTACCTAGGAAACTGAGGCTGGAGATTGCTTGAGTCTGTGGTACCCTGTTCCATGGGCAAAAATAGCGAGACTCAAAAACAAAAGTCTCAACTATTGCTTTCAATAATGTTTTCCCTGTCATTCTTTCATTCATAAAATACCTGAATTTGTGATTCTCAAAGATGAAAGAGCATGTTAAGTATCAGAAACTTGCAGATCTTTTTGAGCTACACATTCCTCTTCCTTCACTGGAAGAATGCTGACCTGTGTCTTCCAGTTGCCTGGCTTTTGTATAAAGAATCTTTACCATAATGTTCCTCTTCCTGATTGAGGTGTCATCAGTGTATATTAAGCTTGAGCTTATGAGTATGTTGGGCCTATAGGAAACTTTTGCCTGTAAGCTAATCCATAAATTAAGCAACTGATGAAGTTGACTATAAGCCCATAGATATGTTAGTATTTTCAGTCTGTCTTGTAACTCTCTCTTCCTTTTTAACTCATACTGTTATTATACAGGTTCAACTGGAAGCCAGTCTACTTCTGAATCAGAGTCTGTTCCTGAGAATGCACCTAGACAGCCATTACTTCCCCCTAAAAGACCTTTGTCCTCTTCTCATGAAGCAAATGAAGGGCAAACAAAGGATGCCACTTCTTCTGGTGGCTCAACAAGGTCCATCTCCTCAATCTCCACTGCTGCCACCACCACAGCACCTGCTGTCGTCAACTCAGCAAAAACTGTTAACCCCTCCGTGCCCCCTTCCCCAGCACCCAGGACTCTACCTGCTGCTCCTGCCAGCACTAACACTACTGTTACCCCAAGTGTCACTCATGCCATCCCTGTCAAGCAGCCCCCTGTTCCTCCCCCTAAACCAGCTCACAGAAATAGCAACCCTGTCATTGGTAAGTAAATTTTTAGTTTTCTTGTTTTGAGTTGGGTTAGATTTGGAGAGGTTTTTCTATTGAATAACTGGTACAGTATTTGATTTGTGAGAGGGTTTTCCATATATTATCCCTTTGATTGGCTTTGATAAAAAGAATAGCCTAGAAAACGAAGCATATAGCTATACATGGGAACAGATTAAAATCAAAGTATCACTAAAATTAGGTTCAAGTTTAGAGGGATTAATGCCTGTTTTCCTCAACTACTTTGACCTTCATTGAGGAAAGTTTTTCCTTGAACTAGCTTTAAACTGCCGAGCCTTCCTTCATCATAAACCCAGTAGATAGGTGATTGTATAACTGCCAGTGCACCTATGATTCAGTGTATGATATAACATCTTCATGGGGAACTGAGAAAGATATTACTTAAATTGTCCTGATAAAATCGTATTTTTGAGAGAGAATCGAGAGAATGCGACTCTCGCTAAAATAAGTGGTGGAAGAGAAAAGGCAAAGATGATAACCAGTGAGTTTTTCATTGACTTAGTATTTCATTTTTACCTTAACCTTTAGGTCTTTCTACTTCACATAAACTTATACTTTTTTCTGTAGGTGGCAGCCTAGGAAGCCACGACCTGGGCCAGGGATCGCAGTTCGAGTCTCGCCAGGGACACATAGCAAGACCTAGTCCCAAAAATATAGCTGGGTGTGGTGGTGCGTGCCTGTAATCCCAGCTACCTGGGAAGCTGAGGCTGGGGATTGCTTGAGTCCGTGGTATCCCTGGCAACGTGAGCCTGTGGTTCCATGGGCAAAAATACTGAAACCTAGTCTCAAAAAAAAAAAAAAACCCAGACTTTTTCTTTTCTTTTCTTTTAATTTTTAAGAGACTAGGTTGCACTATGTTGCCCAGGTTTGTCTCAAAACTGCAGACTCAAAGTGATCCCAGCCTCAGCTTCCCAGGTAACTGGAATTGCAGGCATGTACCACCATGCCCAGCTAAATTTTTTTTTTTTGAGACTTTTTTTTTTTTTGAGACTAGGTCTTAATATTTTTGCCTGTGGAACCGCAGGCTCACGTTGCCTGTGGTACCACACACTCAAGCAATCTCCAGCCTCAACTTCCCAGCTGGGATTACAGGCATGTACCACCACGCCCAGCTATTTTTTGGGACTAGGTCTTACTATGTTACCCCAAATAGGACTCGAACCATGATCCGTAGCCCTGGCCGCTTCATAGGCTAACGCTTACAGGCACATGCCCCTGTGCCTGGCTTTCCAGCTAAATTTACACTTTATTAAAGAACTTTTCAAGAAAGAAAGAAAAGGGGGAAGGTGTTTATCAGGAAAACTGCTTGACCTAGTATACTGCTTAGAATTCTTGTTAACAATTGAATGGAGGAATAAAAAGTAAACTTATTCAATGACTAATAACACCACATTGTGTGGGGTGCTAGAACCTCGAAAAACAGGCTCAGAATTTATTGTTTGGAATAATCTCAGCTTGATAAAAAACAGGATGAAGATCATTATTATTATTGTATCACCCGCTTGGATGGCTATTGCTGTGTTGCTTTATCTCTAAGGAACTTGAGGAGCTTTCATATACTTATTTTCAAAACCTCCTGTGAAGTAGGAAACTGATTTTATCTATTATATAATTAGAGCAGTTAGAACATGAAGTTGTGACTCATTCAAGGTTGCTGTTAATGAGAGTGAGAAACCAAGCAAGGCTTTTCAGTTCTCAAGTCTAGACCTCTGTCCTGCTCCCCCATGGTCTCAAACTGTTACCCAGATGGCACATGTACACATCTCAGTCTAGAGAGTTTGTTAAAACAGATTGCTGGGTGGGCATATTGGATAAAGGGGATCAGTTATATGCTGCACTGATGGAGATTTTAATGTAGCATACATAGATGTCAGACTATAATACTCTTCATCTAAAACCTAGTGTAGTTGTAAACCAATATTACTTCAATAAAATGTTTGAAAAAACCCACAGATATCCGGGCACGGTGGCTCGTGTTTGTAAGATTCAGCCTATGAAGCGGCTGGGGCTAGGGATTGCGATTCGAGTCCCGCCTGGGGCCCGTGGTGAGACCTAGTTCCAAAAAAAAATAGCTGGGCGTGGTGGTGCGCGCCTATAATCCCAGCTACCTGGGAAGCTGAGGCTGGGGACTGCTTGAGTCTGTGGTACCCCGGGCAACGAGAGCCTGCGGTTCCACGGGCAAAAATAGCAAGACCTAGTCTCAAAAAAAAAACCCACAGATTACTGAACCTGCCCTTAGAATTTCTGATTGAGTAAGGTCTGGGATAGAGCCTAAGAATTTGCATTCCTATTAAGTTCCCAGATCATGCTGATGCATTCAGATCAACTGCTAAGCTAATAGTGCTCACCCTTTTCAGGATGGCACAACACAGAAAATGATAGTATGTCTACTGTAACCTGGGCTACACCATGGAGGCCTGTCTTGGCCTACGATGAGTAGCCCATGGCAGCAGTCCCATGATTGTGGGCTTAGTGTCAATTTATAAGTGGTTGTCAGCAGGAGGAGAAAAATAAGGCAGTTCACACAGTTTTATTAAGTAGCTAAGTAGATGTGACTTATAGTACTGTTCTTTATTCTGAAAGTATGTTCTTCCTAAATCTTTGGTGTTATAATGCCATCTCTTTCATGAAAGGATTATGTTTATAAATTTTTTTACTGAATATCCAACCTCACTTGGAAATATTAAAAACAGACAACCCAGGCCAGGCACGATGGCTCGTGCCTGTAAGCTTCAGCCTGTGAAGCGGCAGGGGCTAGGGATTGCAGTTCGAGTCCCGTCTGGGGCTCGTAGCGAGACCTAGTTCCAAAAAATAGGTGGGCGTGGTGGCGCGCGCCTGTCATCCCAGCTACCTGGGAAGCTGAGGCTGACAATTTGTTGAGTCTGTGGTACCCCGGGCAACGAGAGCCTGCGGTTCCATGGGCAAAAATAGCGAGACCTAGTCTCAAAAAAAACAGACAACCCAAAGTTGGTCAAGAATCTCTTATTAATTGTATTGGTCCATAAAATCCAAACATTTAGAAAGCACTGTTTAAGACTGGCTAAATCTACTAACAGGCATAACATGCTTAGGACCGTGAACTCAGTAGTATTAGGACTCAGGCAGGACCACCATGAACAGCTGACCAGAAGAATGGGATTTGTCACCCCTCCTGTGAACAGTCTGACATCGTTCCCCCAGAACTGTAGTCATCTGTCTTTGTCAGGGTATCTATACTTTAGCATCATCATTAAATTATGTTCTCAATTCAAAAGTTAGTGTAGTCAAATTGGGTTTTATCAGGGCTGGGGTTTGTTGTAGATGAAACTGCAATTTTTAGAGTCATCAAATGTCCAGTCTAGCCAAAAATATTTCATTATTGATAAAATTCACTTTTTTATCATTTGTGTTTACAAACTTTTCAAAATCATTTTTTATATGTACTTATGATGGAGAGCATTAAAACATTATCAAATTAGCTGGCCTTTTTCTCTGCTGCCAGCAGATTGGGATTTAGAGCAAAAAATCTCTTAATCTCAGGTGCTATTCTAGGTAAGACATGGGGTTATTTCAAAATAATTGGTGAGACCAAAATAAGGGTTTTGGCTGAGGGTTATTACTACTATTTTTTGCAAGCCTGGCCCTTATAGAATATGTCACTTTTTACAGGCCTCTGGAGCCTTCCAGAGAAACTGCAGAAACAGCATCTGAGTCACTGAGGACTTAAGGGCAGTCACCAGGGGATATATACTGTCCTGATACAGGGGCAGGGCCTCTCATCTAATAAATGTGTATAAAGGATCCCCCATGTGCCAGGCACTATGCCTAACTCTGTGTGTGCTGATGAAGAAAAAGCTTGTCCTGTCACCACTAGGAGCCCATAGTGGAGATGGGGCCTGTACATAAAGGACAACAGAAGCTATGAAACTAATAAATATGGACAGTAGGATCCTAAGCAAGTGAGATAGTGGAGGTAGTGACATCTGGGAACTAGCTAAGCCTTTGCTAGTTTGTAGTGTGATTTTGGACTAAACTTCTATAACCTCAGTTTTTCCTGTTCTGCAATGGTAAAAATTATCTCTTGTATAAGGAGAATATGAAGTCAAATAGAAAAACACTTCAGAGGCCTTTCCATTTGCTATAAAAAAAAAAAATCCAAGATATTATTATTGACAATTTCACAATACAGCATTATCTAGCTACTATTATCAATATAGTAACAATAGGCAATAATATTTGAGTGTGCGTTTGGGGTTTTTTTTTTTTTTTTTTGAGACTAGGTCTCACTATTTTTGCCCATGGAACTGCAGACTCACGTTGCCCGCAGTACCACGGACTCAAGCAATCCCTAGTCTTAACTTCCCAGGTAGCTAGGATTACAGGCGTGCACCACCACATCCAGCTATTTTTTGGGACTAGGTCTCACTGTGTTGCCCTGGGTGGGACTCGAACCACAATCCCCTGACCCCGCTGCGACTCCATAAGTTGTCGCTTACAAGCACGTACCCTGTGCCTGGCTGTGTGTGTGTGTTTTAATTGCTGTGTGCATGCTTGATTTTCTTAAATGGAAAACAGTTAAAACACTTTGTATCTGCATTTTTTCTGTATTCATGTTAATTATCTACACTGAGTCAGCCATAAAATGCTGCCATTAACTATTTTATAGCAATGAAGTAAGAAATTTCTTACCAAAGTACTAAACCAGTAGTCTTCCTGCATCTTTGTACATTTAAATAGATTTAAATATAGTTATATTTCAGTATACATTTTGTTTCAAAGCCGGGCACGCTGGCACGTGCCTCTAAGCGACAGCCTATGGAACGCACCTGGAACTGAGGATCACAGTTTGAGTCCCGCCCAGGTCAGCAAAGCAAGACCTAGTTCCAAAAAATAGCTGGGCTAGTTCCTGTAATCCTAGCTACCTGGGAAGCTGAGGCTGCTAATTGCTTGAGTCTGTGGTACCCCAGGCAACATGAACTTGTGGTTCCACGGGCAAAAATAGTAAGACCTAGTCTTGAAAAAAAAATAGTTTCAGGATAAGATATCTAGAGAATGGCAAAGCCTCAAGATGGTATAGCTTGCCTGAAAGATTGACTGAGCTCAATTTTAATTCTAGGCCCTAGGCTGGCTTCTCAGAGCATTGTAAAGTGATTTTAGATGAGATCGGGCGCGTTCAGGGTGGTATGGCCGTAGACTGTAAAGTGATTTTAAACAGAAGTATTCTCTCCTTTTTCCAGCTGAACTGTCCCAAGCAATCAACAGTGGTACATTGCTATCAAAACCATCCCCACCCTTACCACCTAAACGAGGCATTCTGTCAACCTCAGTCCCCACCTCAGAGTCTGCCGTGGTCACCACAAAAGCACCGAGTGATCAAAGAGAAAGGAACACATGCTCTGAGTCACTCCTTATGATTCCACCTCCTTCTCCCTCCCCGCCACTGCCTACTCATATACCTCCAGAACCACCACGGTCCCCTCCATTCCCTTCAAAGACTTTTAAAGTTGTACCAGGAAGTGAGTTTCCACCTTCCTTAGATTTACCCCAGGAGGTTCCCCAGCAAGAAGATCATAAAAAGGAGGTACCTAAGAGGATATTGGACCAGAGCTCTGGGGAGCCCCTTACGCTCTCTAGGCTGCCCCCTCTCCCACTGCATATCCGAATCCAGCAGGCCCTGGCCAGCCCGCTTCCTGTGACTCCTCCCCTGGAGGGCTCCCACAGAGCCCATTCCCTGCTCTTCGAGAACAGTGACAGCTTCTCTGAGGACAGCAGTACCCTGGAACGAACCAGGTCACTTCCCATCACTATTGAAATGCTGAAAGTGTGAGTGTTTTTAAAATTTGCCTCTTATTTCCTCCTCTTATGTGACCCTACTTTGAAAATAATTACTGAACAAGATGAAAATGTTAGTAAATTTAAAGGAAAAATAACAGGTTTTCTAGAATTTATTTGCCCTGACTTTTGTAACATTTTTCCAGTGGGAGAAATTTCCATGATAATACAAAAACTTTGCAAACTTCTGTAGGCGAAAATTAAAGCCCTAGTTTTATATGATACAAGGAGGGCAGTAGACCAACAGGCTGCTGAAGAGCATTGGCCTTGAAGAAAGATATTTCTCAGTTGAAGTCCTAGCTCTGCCTCTTACTTACTAGTTTACAGTAGTGTACATTACTTGTTCTTTGTAGTCTTCAGTTATGTAATCTGAGAACTCGAATAATGCCT
>PVHY01031531.1:0-12545 GCA_004024945.1 Uropsilus gracilis | reverse complement strand
GTTCGAGTCCCGCCTGGGGCCCGTAGTGAGACCTAGTTCCAAAAAATAGCTGGGTGTGGTGGCGCATGCCTGTAATCCCAGCTACCTGGGAAGCTGAGGCTGGGGATTGCTTGAGTCTGTGGTACCCTGGGCAACAAGAGCCTGCGGTTCCATGGGCAAAAACAGCAAGACCCAGTTTCCCAAAAAAAAAAAAAAAAAAAAAAAAGAAAAGAAATTAGGGATGATAGTTTTGTATTTTTTTTTTTTTCATCACCTAAAAATATTGTTCCATTGTCTTCAGGTGAGAGAGAACTCCTTGTTTCTTACCATGATTCACAAACATGTCACACTCTCACTCTATGGCTGCTTTTAACATTGTCTTTTCATCTGTGGTTGTTAGCCATTTGATTATATGGAAGCTTCTGCAAGTTAGACATCTTGACATCACCCCATAGTTATCTGAGGCTCTTGTTGAATTTTCTTCTCTTTTTTTCCTCTCTTTTCTTTCAGATTGAACACTATTTAGTGACTGTACCATTTTGCATCCCTATCAGATTCCTGTTGCTCCAATCATGTTCATTATACTATTGTCAGAGTTCTGGCCTCTAGTCTACATTTCAAAAAAATAATTTCCAATATGACTTTAAAAAATATTAATTTCCAGTCAGTTTTAAGCCTGCCCTATAAATTATTCATTTTAACTATTGAGTTTTACAGTTCTATATTTTCTGCTATGGTTCTTGCTCCTCCCCCCTTTATATATATATATATATATACATATATATATGTATATATATATGTATATATATATATGAGGCTTTTTTTTTTCCTCAAATAGTTTTAGGTTTATAGCAAAACTGAGAGAAAAGTACAGACATGTCCTATTTCTCCTGCATGTCCTATTTCTCCTGCTACCACATACACACAGCTTTCCCCAAGATGAATATTTCCACTGGCTTGGGACACCCATTACAACTGAGGAAACTACATCAACATGTTACTAATCAAAGTCCATAGTTTATATTAGGTTTTACTCTCAGTGTTGTGCATTCTGTGGGTCTGGACAAATGTATAAAAACATGTTCACTAGAGTATCACATAGAGTAGTCTCACTGCCCTAAAAATCTACAGAATCAGTCCTCTCTCCCCACGAACCCAAAGCAACCACTTACCAGTTTTACGGTCTCCATGTTGTGCTGTTTTGAGAATGTCATATACATATCGTCTTTGACTTACAATGAAGTCACATCCTGGTAAGCACATGTAAGTTGAAAAATCTTGTGGGTTGAAATGTTTTTGATACACCTAACCTACCAAACACAGCTTAGCCTCCTGCTGAGAAATCATAGGTCAAACCATGGTCAGGAGAGCCATCATTAGTTAGAGAAATGCAGCATATAGTCTTTTTAGACAAATTTCTTTCATGTAGTATTATGCATTTTAGTTTCTGCCCTGTCTTTTCATGACTTGATAGTTCATTTCTTTTTAATGATGAGTAACATTCTTTTGTCTGGATGGTGTTGCATTTTATCTAGACACCTCCTCAAGGATACCTTCAAAGTTTTGGAGATTATGAAGAATGTTGCTGTGAATATGTATGGGCAGTTTTTCGTGTAGATACAATTTTTTCAGCTCTTTTGGGTAAAATACCAAGGAGTGTGATTGCTAGATCCTGTGCCAAGAATATGTTTAGTTTTGTAAGAAACTGCTAAATTATCTTCCAGAGTGGCTGTAACATTTTGCATCCCTATCAGATTCCTGTTGCTCCAACCATGTTCATTTTACTTTTGTTAGGGTTCTGGATTTTAGTCAGTCCAGTGGGTGAATAATGATTTCTCATGGTTGTTTTAATGTGCATTTCCCTGATGACATCTGATACAAAGCATTTTTCCATCCAATTATTTGGCACTTATTTCTTTGGTGAGGTGTCTGTGAGGGTCTTTGGCTCATTTTTTAATGTTTTCCCCCTTATTGCTAAGTTTTAATAGTCATTTATCAAATGTGCATTTGCAAATGTTTGATTGCATTCTTTTATTTTCCTTTTCATTCTTTTGACAATGTATTTCACAGACTATAGGTTTTTAATTTTAGTGAATGGATCATGTCTTTGTCATTAAAGTTATCACCAAACCCAAAGTAATCTAATTTTCTCCTATTTTGGGGGATGCATTTAAGGTCTTTGTCTAGATTCACATTTTTGCTCCATTGTGTTACCCTTACTCCTTCATCAAACAACAGTTGCTATTTGTGTGAATCTAGTTCTGAGCTTTGCATTCTTTTCCATCAATATACTTGTCTTGGTCGGGCACGGTGGCTCGTGCTTGTAAGCTTCAGCCTATGAAGCAGCCGGGGCTAGGGATCGCAGTTCGAGTCCCGCCTGGGGCTGTAGCGAGACCTAGTTCCAAAAAAAATAGCTGGGCATGGTGGTGCATGCCTGTCATCCCAGCTACCTGGGAAGCTGAGGCTGGGGATTGCTTGAGTCTGTGGTACCCCGGGCAACAAGAGCCTGTGATTCCACAGGCAAAAATAGCAAGACCTAATCTCAAAAAAAAAAAAAATATATATATATATATTTGTCTTTTTTTTTTTTAACCAATGCCACACACTATCTTGATTTCTGTAGCTTTAAAATAAGTCTTGAAGTCCAGTAGTATCAATTCTGTGACTTTGTTTTTATTTTTTAATGTTGTGTTTGCTATGATGGGTTGGTTCTTTTTTATCCCCTAGTCTCTGCTAATAACTTCTGCCTACTCATTCATCAAGGTAAGGTTTTTTTTTTTTTTTTTTTTTTAATAGTTGTTTGCATCGTATTTCATTTTTGAACATGTTTTAAAAACTACCTTAAAGCCACTGTCTAATATGTTCAATAGCTAACCATCCTGAGCCATTTTCTATTGATTGCTTTCCCCCTTGATTATATATCATATTTCTACTTCTTTCCATAACTAATAATTTCTTCTTTGTGTGGTGGACATTGTAAATCATACATGGTGAGGACTCTGGATTTTGCTGTTTTGCTCTGAAGAGAGTTTAATTTCATTCTTGTAGGCAATTGATTATTACCTGTTTACCTTGACTGTGTGTATAGGGTTGGCGGTCTGCTTTGTCAAGGGCAGGTTTGTGGAAAAACATGATCATTCCAGGCACCACTAATATAGTGGGATTCAAGTTCCAAACACTGGAATTTCCTTTGGATTTCCTCAGGCTTAGTCTCTAACTTTGTGTGAGTCTGGAGGAGGCCCTATGCTCAGGTGTAGTCTTTATTCCTGAAACCAGGCTATCTGGCATCTCAACTGTTCTTAGACTGTTCCACAGTCATTTTACTGTGACTTAGGCCAGCTGGACCTATGTCATTGTCCATCTCTTGCATCTCTTCCATTCAGCCCTATAGGTATGCTCTCAGGCAAATCTTGACTCGTGCCCTAAGTATGCATAGCGTAACCTTAACCTAGGGGCCCACAGGAACCCCACATGGCCCTCAGACCCTCCCCCAGCCTCCTCCACTCCCCTGATCTACCCCACAGATTTTGGATGCTCAAGCTGCCCACACACTGAACTGTACCTCCTTAGCCTCTCCTGGCAGTTACTGTGCTTTGCCTGGACTCAACTACCAGGACATTTCCCTGATCAGAGAAATACTGGGGCATTTGGGAGGCTCACCTTATAAGTTGTCCTTCTCTGCCTGATTGTCCAGGGCCTGGATACAGTTGCCTAGCATTCTGTTCATTTGGTGGTTGCTTACAGCAGGAAGATCAGTCTGGTAGCAATTACTCCATCATAGCTTTCCTGTTATACTTGCTTTGTGAACAATAAAGTCTTTATATTTTGAGCAGATATTTGTGGCTCTTCATTTTGTTTGTACCCTTTATCATTGTTAGATATCATATACTGTCTATCTTAAAGCTTTTGGCTCTGAATTTGATCTTTCCTAAGATGGGGCCTCTGTTTCTCTTGTTTGCAGCCTCTTATTGTATTTTTCCCCATCATTCTTTTGGAGTCTTTCTTCTGCATTGCACAGATTCAGACTTAATTTGGCAATCCAATCAACCATAAATTAATTAAGTATATATTTATTACCTTATAGAGAAATACAAGCATAAATACTAGCAAACAAAGGCACCTAGTGTCAAGGGATTTTTTTTTTTTTTTGTCATTTCTTCTCATGGGGTGTCAGATCTCTCAAGCGTGAGGTTGACTATTGTATCTTTAACCCCAAATGACAACAGATGAGCAAATCAATGAATTTAGCAAACATCCCATCTCTCTCGCCATGCTCCCATATTTCTGTTAGTTACATAACCAGTTATTTTGCCATAATCCCCACATTGTTTTAGATATAATCCCACAAGTAAGTAGATGCCATGCTCTTTGCCAGCCCATTTACTGGAGTTCTCCAGTTATCTCCTATGAGACTATAGTTAATCTTCTAGTCCTTCAAGAAGAGCTTATGGGAGGATATTCTTTAAGTTCTTACATGTTCAAAAATGTTTGCTTATTGTTTTTATACTTGAGCGACAGTTTGGATGTAACATTCCTGAACCTTGCCTCCCTTCCATTACAGACATTACTCTGCTCTCTGCTGTCACAGACATGGCCAGCAAACATTCTGAGGACACCCTATCTCTCCCTTCAAAATGGATTTGATCTTTTTGCTTGGAGACTAAAGTGACTTTTTTCAGTCATTGAGTCCAGCACCTTTACTAAGGCACATCTTAACATTGCCATTCTGTAGCCTTGCTTTGGATTCAGATTGTGAGACTTAAATTGCTAGAAATTAAAATGAACCTTGTAAGTCAGTGACCATTGGTGTATCTCTCTGCCTCTTTTCCATGTCTGCTATTTTCAGGCCACTGCCATTCTGTTTCCTTTTCATTTTGTTTGCTGTGTATAATTCCTACCCTCTCTGTCCCTGTCACGAATCTCCTGCAATTTCCAATGACCTTTATTTCCTCAAGTTTTTTCTTTCACTTCTTCCTATGGTCTGTCACTTGAGGTTTCCTTCCTGTGTCTTACTGCTTTCATTTCTTGTTTTGTAGTAGTAATTATTTTATAAACTTTTGTTATTTTATGGGAAAAATGCTTGGTGACAATTTCTTCTGATAAATGTTGTCATTTGACTTTACTGCTTCTTCCCTCCCTTTTCTTTGTATTATCTTTGGAGAACCAAGTGATTTCCAACTGAGGCTCTGATGATCCCTCTAGGAGATGACTTAAGAGTAACAAGGGTGCTGGTGGGGGTGGTAGGGGTGATTTATGGGCAGAAAGGTCTTGTGATACATGGGCTAGGCCAAATACCAGATCCGTGGGTGAAAATGGTTGTTTGGATTGTTACGGCAAAGTGCCTCTGCCATTTACTGTGTGGAGGCAGAGATGCTAGATGTCCTGCAATGCAGGAGGCAGTCCTGTATAGCACAGAAGGGCCCTCTCATCCCCTGCACATTGGAGAAAGCATGAGTCAGGAGAGGGTCATCTCCCAGCACTGAGTATGGGGGCTCAACCCCAAAGAGACGCCAACTCCCAATAGCTCCATGAATATAGAACATACCTCTGCACTCCTTGTCAGTGTCGTTCCCTCCTGCTTCTTAGAGCTAGGCCGGGGACAAAGGTTTTGCCCCTCACCCACATGGCCTACCCTCAACTGCTTTTGTATCCTCAGTGCATCTTGCTCTCGTCCCACTCACAGCCTGCTGTCAGCTACCCTTTAACCCCTCTCACATTTTAAATATTTACTTATCTCAGTTTTGCTGAAAACAGTTCGTGTTTCTCCTACTCCTTGTGCTTTGGAGTAGATGTAAGGTTTCTCTAAAAGGGAGAACTACTGACTTCATGCATCAAAGTGGAAATGTTACCTTTCTCCTGCGTGCTAAGTAGTGTGTAGTTGTGTGGTAAGCAGCCCACCCCACCCCACTGAGGTCTTTCCTTACCTATTAGACCTGCCTGTGGGCAGAGAGAAGGGAGGGGGCCATAGAGGCTCTCTGAGGGAAAGGCCTAAAGTTCTTGTTACAATCTAAGAGTTCAAGGCCGGGCACGGTGGCTCGTGCCTGTAAGCTTCAGCCTATGAAGCGGCCGGGGCTAGGGATCGCGGTTCGAGTCCCACCTGGGTCCTATAGTGAGACCTAGTTCCAAAAAAATAACTGGGCATGGTGGTGCGTGCCTGTAATCCCAGCTACCTGGGAAGCTGAGGCTGGGGATTGCTTGAGTCTGTGGTACCCCGCACAACAAGAGCCTGCGGTTCCATGGGCAAAAATAGTGAGACCTAGTCTCAAAAAACAAAAAACCAAGAGTTCAGACAAGGGCAGAGATAAAACCATCCCTCGAAAGGTCTTGTACCTGCCTCCTGGGAGGAGAGGGTGAGGTGCAAAGGGGGCGTGCAGCTCCTCACAGTAGCCTGTATTTCCTGCCTTCTTCCAGCTGCTGGCCCAGGGCTGCCTCTGTCACACGTGTAAGAGCCGTGTAACAGTTCTCTCTGCTGCTCTTGGTCTCTCTCATAGGTGTGCCGAACCCATGACATTACCAATCCTGGGATTGCCGACATCAAGATCCGACCAGACCGCAAAATCCTGGCCACTGCAGGCTGGGACCATCGTGTTCGTGTGTTTCACTGGAAGACGCTGAAGCCGTTGGCCGTGCTGGCTCTCCACAGCGCTACTGTCCATTGCGTGGCCTTTGCTGCCAATGGCTTGTTGGCTGCAGGCTCTGGGGATCAGCGCATCAGTGTCTGGTCACTCTACTGCGGCTCGTGACTTGGGATGCTCAAAGACAGGGAGCCAAACACTTGTGCATCCGTCTGGCCTGGGGTGCGGAAACCCTGCCTACAGACCCCTGAGGAGACCACACCACAGGGTGTCCTCCCCCTGTTATGTGTAGAGCCTGCTCTGTGGAATCCTTGATTTCTTCTGAGGCTCTGTTTCCTTATGTGAAATGCTGCATTTATAAGACAGTGACCATGGTTTTCAAAGAGTAACTGAACCAGATGTCTGAGTGTCTGTGGCCCAGGTAAGAGACCAACCTGGAGATGCTTTACAGTAAATTCCCAGTTGCAAACCCATGGTACAAGGCAGAAATTCTCTTAAGGAGGCTCCATCCATTGGTCCTGTTCATCCTATGGAGCCAAACCGAGATCCACTCTCACATCTTCCCCTGGGTAGGGCCGTCACCCCCTGTCCCACAGGGGATAGTAAGTATCTTCTCTTGGGCCTGCTCATGCCTCAAGGACCTCTCGATACACAGGACTGAGACCAGGACCAGGACCAGGATGTGAGCAGACTCCTAAGAGAACAAAGAAGGGAGAGGGTGCCAATACTGGAATGGCCAGGTCAGCTCTTGGTGTAGGAGGGCCTGTGCGTTCAGTCTAGGTCAAATGCAGGGTCAGGAGGAGCAGGCAAACAGAGACCGATGTTGAAAAGAGGCCACGTCCAGGGCAGCTTCTAGGCAGAAAACATAGCAGTAAGTATGAGGTGAGATAGGATTGGCTTCATGGACACCAGGGCCATAGCCAAAGCCCTCTTCTCACACTGGGCAACTGGAAATTGGCAGCTGCAACTGGCGCAGCACCCAGTCTCTTCTCTGTGTGACTAAACCCAAGACATAGGGCACTATCCCTTAAAGCTCATCATTGGTTGGCAAGAAAATTGACTTTAGGCTTATATGCAGGCCCCAATGAAGCTGGGGCCTCAAATCCCTTCATTTCTCTGGCTTTTTTTTTTTTTTTTTGAGACTAGGTCTCGCTATTTTTGCCCATGGAACCGCAGGCTCTCGTTGCCCGGGGTACCACAGACTCAAGCAATCCCCAGCCTCAGCTTCCCAGGTAGCTGGGATGACAGGCGCGCGCCACCACGCCCAGCTCTTTTTTTGGAACTAGGTCTCGCTACGGGCCCCAGGCGGGACTCGAACCGCAATCCCTAGCCCCAGCCGCTTCATAGGCTGAAGCTTACAAGCACGAGCCACCGTGCCCGGCCAAGAAAAAATTGACTTTAGGCTTATATGCAGGCCCCAATGAAGCTAGGGCCTCAAATCCCTTCATTTCTCTGGCTTCTTTGACAGAAGCACCCCTTTACCTGGCATGAGATCAGCTGTCTTATACCTGAACAGCTTGGGACGACCTCCACCTTGGCTGTGGCCTTGCAGGACACTCAGGAACTACTCAGGAACTGCCCCCATTTTACTTTGCTTATAAAGTCCCAGCAAGCCCCAGTGGGTGAGGTGCAGAATGCAGTCTCTGTGGTGGAAGTGGCTCTGCTCCAAAAGAGCTCATTTTTTCCCCAGCTCGTACAGGCAGCAATCTGGAGAACACGTGTAGGAGCCAGGTGGCAGGGTTGGAATGGAACAGGCTAGTTACTGCAATAGGCCTCTAAGCAGAAATAGGCCTCATTTTTGCACTTGGAAGGGTTAGAAAGGCCCCAGAGTTTGGTCGGTTGGGTTGAAACATGGACCAAAAGGCAGGTAGTCAAGAGAGATCCAAATGCCAGAACCACCTTGGTGTGCCTTGGGAAAGACACACCATTCCCTACAATTAAGGAATAGTCATGAGGGAGCCCTGTGTGCCTGAAGAGCTCTTCTCTTCTGAGATTTAGGAAACTAGCCATGGAGCTGGGATCTCTAAATGCTGGGCAGGGCTCCAGGGTAGCAGAGCTGAGTGCTGACATGTAACTGCTGCAGACAGGGCAGGTGTGCGCAGGGTAGATAGGCATGGAGTGGCCACAGTCTTGAGTCGCAGAGACACCTGAG
Source organism: Uropsilus gracilis (assembly GCA_004024945.1). NCBI lineage: Eukaryota > Metazoa > Chordata > Mammalia > Eulipotyphla > Talpidae > Uropsilus > Uropsilus gracilis. The sequence continues at coordinate 3,839 of PVHY01031531.1, read as the reverse complement.
GGCTGCTAACCGTAGGCCCCAGAAGCAGAGTGAATGGGCAGCCTGATAATGCCTGCATTACATCCCTGGACTGAAGTCCTGGGTCCTTGGTGTAGGACTCAGCCTGACCTGGGAGCTGACATGTAGGCAGCTGCCTCCATGCTCTGGGACCCAGGTGTGCAAGACACTGCCATCTTCCTGCAACTGTGCAAGACTCAAGCTAGGAGGACAGCATTGCAGCCACAGGACCATCCCTGCCATTCCATCTTTCTCTTCACCAGAAAGCGACATGGATCCTCATGGTCCATCCCTTGACATTCCTTATGACCCTTTGCATTCTGGGGGTGGGTGGCTTTATCCTCTTTACATGGATGCTCCCAGCAGCTTTATCCATAATAACCCCCAAAGTAGAAGCAACCCAAATGTCTCTTGACAGGTGCAGAACAAGCAAACTGATAAATCCCTTATGAGGGAGTTCTGCCAGTGACCAAGAAGGTGGTTGGCACAGCTGTAGGTAAGGCTCGTGCAGGCTTGAAAGCTCAGCTCAGGCTGGGCAAGGTGTCCACCCGGGATGGGGTTGTTTGGGACTCCTATGGCAGTACCTTCAGTGCTCTGAGCAGCCCCCAGCAACTCAGGCAGAGGTCAATGGGAGGCATTACAGAGCACCAGTAAAACTTGCCCTTGAGAGTCCAGTTGACTTCCTAACCTATAAACAGACAAGAGTGAAAGTAGGGCTCAGCCAGTCCTCCAGCCTTTACTTCAGGCATGTACCTAGAGAGCAGCCGTGATGGCATATTTGCTAACTGGTAGTGTCTGCCTTTCCCTCTCGGGGGCCTTCTTCTGGGGGCACAGACCTCGGACAGGAATGGGGTACCCAGCCATTGTGGGCTCAATACCCCATAAGCCCCCATCTGAGAGGCATTTTCAGCATGTCTCCCCTAGCCTAGCAGTTCCTCATTTACCCAACTACATCTCTCCATGCTCTCCGTGTGTTGCAAAATCTGCCCTGTGTTTTTCCCAGTTTTAAAATGTCTTTTCTAGTTACATTACCTGAGCAACCTTCTTTGGGACTTTCATTCAGGAGTCACTTTAACTTTGTACAGTTCACAGTCACTATGCCATCATGATTCTGTACCTAGGACATTGGTGTTACCCCCCAGCAGCCCACTGCTTTCTACACTGGCAGGAGTACAACCCAGGCCATAGTGAAGGTCCAGGTGGAAAGGAAGTACATCTGGTAGAGCCAGAAGTCCTTCAGGATGAGTGAGCAAGCATGAGGGGGCACACTGGACAAGCACCACTGGTCACACATCCTTAATGTACTTGTATCCTCCTCCAGATGTTTCCAGCTCTTCTAACACATCAACTGAGAAATGTGCTCCCTGAGCACACATCCCCCAGCATTCTTTTAAATCATGGAGAGACCATGCCAATCCAAAGAAGCGTATTTGGGAATACCAATAGACAGTTCTTAGCCAGGCATATGACATGCGCCTATAATCCAAGCACTGGGAGGCAAGAGGACAGGGCTTGCTTGAGTTCGCAGGCTTGAGACTATCCTGGGCAACATAGCATGACCTAGTCTCAAAAAAAAAAACAATAGACAGTTCTTGTGTTCAGTCCCGGGTGGTATATTCTGCAGCCCTGTCCTTCGAAGAGCTTCTGTAGGTCAGGAAGGCAAGCATGGCATTTCCTAGATTCTCTTTTTGGGGTCCCATGGGCTGCAAACATGGTTCTTTGAGGTGGATAGTGTTTCCAGACCTGGTGGTTGGCAGAATCCAGAACCTTGCATTTCCTGAGACACCCCCCCCAACCTCTTCCTAGCCAGTGGGATGGACCAGGTGTTCCTTGGAGTGACTCTCATGCTGTGTGAGGTCTGTATGTTCCGTCCATGAAGTAAGCACTCCCCACCACCACCCCAGTACAGGACGAGGGCCACTCCAATCCACAGGATGACTAGGGTTGCAGTGGGTCCCACCTCCAGCTGCCTCCTTGGGGAGGTAGGCGCTGTGAAGGGACAGAAAGCCTGGCTGTACTGCCAGCAATGTGAGAAGCATGTGCACCTACGTGACATCTGGGTGCAGAGGAACCTGTTGCCAAACCGCCAACCTTGGAAGCCTCCCTGCCAGGTGAGTCCTACAGTTACCAGCCAGGCCAGCAGCATCCCGCTGCTGCCTGGGTACCTCAGAGAAGTGGGAGACTAATGACAGAACAGGGGGCTAAGCCCAGGATGCAGCCCTTATTGCAGATTCACCGCCTTTTGCTGTACTCCCCAAGTTTTACACATGGCAGATGTCAGACAGCCTTGTGCTGCTCTGGAAATTGCATGGACAAGCCTCCGTGTCTGGTGGGTGGTCCGCCAGGATCCAGCCACAGCACACCGACACCAGGAGGTTCTCAGAAAGGGTACACAGTGCGGGGTGCGGGGAGACCTGGCCACACTCGTTCAGCAGGTGAGCACTGTGCTAACGTGCGGTGCGTGTCTTCATACCCCTGACTGAGTGATGTTCAGTCAGGTGTTTCCCACCGGTGTCTCTGCCAAGAAGCCACAGAACACCTCTGCACAAAAGGGCTGTTTGCACAAAGGAAAACATTCCTTCAGGGGGTTCTTTAGAAACACTTAATACTCAACAGGCTATAACTTCATGAGAGGCCTGGTATTAAAGACAAGCTGGCATATAAGGCATCTGAACCACAGAACTTGTACTTGTGCCATACAGACTGCTGCCCACTCCCCACCTGAAGCCCTCCACAATCTTCTGCAGCCTCCACCTACCTCCAGGTGCCCATGCATATCAGCAGCTCAGCAGCTCAGCCCTGCCTGGACTCAGCATTCCCAGGACGGAGAGTACCAGCACTCTCCTCATGCACCAGCTGCTCCGCAAAGCCCATCAGGAGTCACATAGGAGGGATACACCTGAACCAGACCGACCTGAGCAAGAGCCAAAGTGCCAGGCCGTGGAGATGTACTCAGACCTGGTTGGACAGAAGCCTGCCAGCAGAAGCTTGTCGGTTCCACAAAAGGAGTGCCAAGCCCTCCTGGGAGGATCCACCCAGCAAGGACCAGGCCACACAGACCTGGATTGTAGGAAGCAGTATATGGCTGTTGTTGTATTAAACAGAAAAATAAATAGAACCTTCACAACCTTCGTATGAAATGCTTTCACCCTTTAGGGCTGAGAGGGCACACACAGCATTCAACGTAAACTCCCAGACCCTTGGAGCAGGGGTGGGACAGTGTCCCCCTGCATGTCGTCAGTCTCAGCACCTGGGACTGCAGGCCCAAAGAGCCAAAATGATTCACCACCTGGTCCTTCACAGGAAGTTTGTTGACACTGCCTTAGGTATAGCTGAGTGTCAGTGGCACAGGGCAGAGGCAAGGAAGTACTGCCACAAAGCCAGGAGCCCTCAAAAGCCCTGAAACAGCTCAGTGTTCCAGGGAGGCTTCCCCCCCCCCCCCCCCCCCAGACCCCATGAGCCTGGGAAGTATGAGGCATTGACAGTCAACCATCTGCTCAAACAGGTTAGATTCCAATGAGCCAAGAATTCTCCCTGATAATCAACGCAAAATGATTAGTACCAGAAAGTACTGGAAGCCGGGCACGGTGGCTCGTGCTTGTAAGCTTCAGCCTATGAAGCGGCCGGGGCTAGGGATCGCGGTTCGAGTCCCGCCTGGGGCTCGTAGCGAGACCTAGCTCCAAAAAAAAAAATAGCTGGGCGTGGTGGCGTGCGCCTGTCATCCCAGCTACCTGGGAAGCTGAGGCTGGGGATTGCTTGAGTCTGTGGTACCCCGGGCAACGAGAGCCTGTGGTTCCACGGGCAAAAAAAGCAGGACCTAGTCTCAAAAAAAAAAAAAAAAA
>PVHY01031530.1:0-12599 GCA_004024945.1 Uropsilus gracilis | reverse complement strand
GGGGGCCATCTGTCTGTGCAACCTGCAGCTGTGTGGCCAAGGCAACAGGGCTCCCCTGCTAGCACTGCTGACTGCCAGGTCACAGCCCCCAGTTATGACAGCCGGGCCACCCTGGGGCGCAAGACAGCGCCCCGCATGCTCTCTTCAGTGGCCTCCCCCTAAGGTTAAATTTCTCTCTGTAAGATGTTCACCTTCCCAGCTAAGCACCCCAATAGGTGGACACACACACACACACACACAGGATCCCACTGTTTTCAACAGCAACAAACAAACCAATGCAGAATCTCAGAGACAAATTCTTCAGCAGGCCATAGAACACTCACTCAGTGGACTCCTAATAGCAGGATTTGGTTTGGTTTTATAAAAAAGCAGTGAGTATGTATGTGCACACACTCAGTATGAAGTGGGGAAGAATAATACAATAAGACAGTATGATCCCACCTAGGAAGAAATATTTCTATTCCTAAGTTTCTTATAAGCTTTTAGGACATCTTTGAAGAGTCTGGAACAGTTCGCTGGAGGGAGGGCAGGAAAGATGGGAAGCCTGAATGTTATCTGCAGTCTTTGAATTTCCCACAATGAGGCCGGGCACGGTGGCTCGTGCCTGTAAGCTTCAGCCTATGAAGCAAGCGGCCAGGGCTAGGGATCACGGTTCGAGTCCTACCTGGGGCCCGTAGCGAGACCTAGTCCCCCAAAAATAGCTGGGCATGGTGGTGCGTGCCTGTAATCCCAGCTACCTGGGAAGCTGAGGCTGGGGATTGCTGGAGTCTGTGGCCCCCCGGGGCAATGAAAGCCTGCAGTTCCACAGGCAAAAATAGCGAGACCTAGTCTCAAAAAAAAAAAAAGAAAAGAAAAGAAAAGAAAAAAATGAATTTCCCACAATGAGGATGCATTTGGTTGACCTGTAGAGTTCAAAATTAACTGTACGTAGAGCGAATGCGTTCTTTTTCAACCTGGAAACTGTCGCACTTACTTGAAAAGAGGCGTGTATCTACCAACTGTTTGGGATACATTGGACTTTGCACTCGCTCCCTGAGTCCATACTGCAGCTCACTGAGCCCTCTACTGGCCTGAGGCTGCTCCTGCTGCCTATAGTTGACACTTGGACGCTGGGTGACCCACCCGCTGGGCAGTTTATTATCATGACCTAGCTTGGGTATGAGGTCAAGTGGAACTTTAAGGAATAGAATGGACACGCCAAGAAGGAGCTTTCCTTTGCCCAGCTGGAGTGCCTGAGCTACATCCAAGATCCAAGTCCATATCAATAACAGGTGATTATTTAGGGGGAAAAAAGCAAAACTGAAGTTACAGAGAAAGAAGGAATAAATGACACCAGTAAGGGAGGTGAGGGACACACAAGTAGGGAGTGAGACCCACACAATGTCATATAATAACTCCGCAAAGCTGATCCATACAAGTGCACTGAGCTAGCAATTCATGTATTCAGCAACATCAATAATCTCCAATTGCTAAGTGTAGAGTTTTGATAGCTGAGGTGTCATATTTATAAGGAGTAGACAACAGTTCTTTGTAATGAAGAGAAAGAACCAGGAAGCCATCGAGCTGTGAGCAGCTGTTAGGAATATGGACTGGGAGGAGCCTATGGCATTGATGGGGTAGAATTAGAAGGTGGAGGTATCCAGACTGGGTGAGAACCAGCCAGTAATGGCTTCTCTGGTCTTAATTTTCACATGTGCAGGATACAAGAGTAGACTTATGTGATCTTCACGTATCTTTCCAGTCCTGAAATTAGTCTGTGGCGGGAAAAATGTAAAACTTCCATACAAATTGTGCAATCTACATGCCAATCAACTAGCAAACTTGCAAATTCATGGTTTTATAGAAATAGTTTGTTTACTTAATGCAGTTATCCCAGGAGAAAGATCAGGAGCAACTACTGGAGGGAATGCATCATGAGTCTAAGAGGATAAAGTACATTATTCCCAACTTCCTTGATCTAAGACTGTGAATTTTGAATTAGTCATCAAATCTAGTTTCTAGAAGCTTCAACAGTTTCAGTTCTGTTCTTTCCTTTTTAATGGTTTTATCATGTTTCAGAAAGTTCTTCCAGAGAGCTCCAGTGTTGCCCATAGACACTGAATATACCAAGATTTTCCCCATTCAATGATGAGACATTAGTCATATTTACCTTTTTCTTATTTATGCATAGAGAAACCAAGATTCTGAATACACCTAAACCACACACACAAAACAGAGACAAAATAGAAATTTAAACCAAATACTCCTACTACTCATTACTAAACTAACCCAATATTGGATATTGGATAAGAGAGTGAAAGACCTGACTCATATGCTTTTTTTTTTTTTTCAGGGATAAAGGCGGAGATTACCAAACAGAAACTTGCAAGCCTCCCATGGATTACCTGAGCCTTAGAGGACAGGAATTCTCTGCACAAAATGAAGATTTTTTTCCTATAAAGCGACAACAAAATGCTTTTAACTTGAGCCTAAGGGAACAACGAACTGCCACACCACCCTTACCACCCCACAAAGGAGAAATCACGCATCAGGCTGTTCTTGAAGTCAAACTCCCTTCCAGGAAAAAAATCAGCCAACGCCTACTGTGGCCGTCAGGAACCACAGCTGCTGTTCATGCCCATTGCTTTTTATAGCTGGTGAAGGGGTTCAGAATAAGCCTCCCACAGTGTGCCACTGTGACTGGGATTACTTTGAGCCCCGAAGGCAAATTAGGATCAGCAGATTCAAAGAAAACATTTGCCTTTCCCTTAACTATGTGAAGGAATTTAGGGGGCCTGGCCCAGAGAGAGGCTATTGTCAGAGATAACATTTCACCTGAATGACTGTATGTGCAACAGGGCAAACACCTAACTAACCACACATCAGCTCTTCTCTGCCTGTCATCTACCCTCCACCCTTTCAAGCCTCAGGCCCCTACCCCCTTCCTTACCTCAGGATGGCATGGAAGCTTCAAACACCCAATTTGCCCTTGGTTTTCATGTCTTTGGGGGTCACTGTATATGTACGATTTAATTTGTTTTTCTCCTGGAGTTGAGTGTTATTTTCTTCTCACCGAGGCAGAGAGAGTGGAACCTTCATAATCAGAAATCTTTATTCCATTTTTCTGTAATCATGACAGCTCACAGAGTTTATCTCCCGATTGGCCTCACATGGGTACTACTCTTTCTGTGCATGGCATGTAACTAAATGCACAAAGGCAAAAAAGCAGGCAGGGAGTTATGTGGCACGGTGCGGTTGTGGAGTTGAAACCTGAGTTCACATTCGTCCTCTCATTCATGGCAGCGCCTCTGAAGAAACCCACCGTGAGTACATCTGTGTACGTGTACTCTGTACCTATGTGTATGTACACACACAGTTACTGATCACTTACACAAGGTACAGTGCACCCCGCTGATCCTCTAGATGGTATTGCCTCCTCTGAGCCCTGCAATTAGGTTTAAATTAGGTCTTCTTTTCTTCCTATTTCAGAGAATCCCTAAGCCTGTTTTTCCCCTACAAGGGCATAAAAACAATCCGAAACAAAATAAACTACTTTTGTCTGCAAGTGGCTTCAAACCACTTTTATTTCAATAACGCACACTTCATTTCCTATCCTTTTTACTTAAAGAATTAAAGGTGATCAAATAAATAATACAAGAAGCATGTATATACCCTTTTCCTAGACACATCAACTTTTGGACATTTTTTACACACACGTGTATATATAATGTGTGTATGTGTATGCATGTATTATTGCAATTACTATTATTACTATTATTTAGAGACTAGGTCTTGATATGTTTCCCAGGGTAGTCTTGAACCTGTAGACTCAAGTGATCCCTAGACACAGCCTCACAGGTAGCTGGGATTACAGGCGCACGCCATCATGCCTTGCTTGTATGTAGCAAAACGTGTGGGTTGTGTGTCCGCCAAGTGTTCAGAATCATTTTTATAGAATCATTTGAAAGCAAATCATAGCCATCAATGATTCAGTCATGTTCTATCACCCCTGAATATTTCTGTGATACCTGAGAACAAGAACAGTGGCCTGGAGAATGGCAGTCCTCTTGTACTCAGGAATTGAGTCTCTCCACAATAGCATTTTGCACTACTTCTCATTCAGGCTTTCTCACTGTCTTGATGACATCCAGGATAGCTGTTTCCCACCAAACCCACCACAGCTGGTGTGTGTCTCACATCCTCCTTGCTAGACCTTTCACAATATTGATCATTTTTGAAGAGTTCCAGCCAGTGGCTTTATACAAAGTCCCACAATCAGATTTCATCCATTTCCTCCTGATTCCATTCAGATGAACATTTTGGCATGAATACTTCCACAGAGAAGTGGGAACACATCAGCAGCTGTCAACAACTGCCTAGAAAGTCGTTTTTTGTTTTTTTTGTTTTCTTTTTGTTTTTTTTTTGAAACTAGGTCTCACTATTTTTGCCCGTGGAACTGTAGGCTCTCATTGCCTGGGGTACCACAGACTCTAGCAATCCCCAGCCTCAGCTTCCCACGTAGCTGGGATTACAGGCGTGTGTCAGCATGCCCAGCTATTTTTTGGAAACTAGGTCTCACTACGGACCCCAGGCGGGACTCGAATCACGATCCCTAGCCCCGGCCGCTTCATTGGCTGAAGCTTACAGGCACGAGCCACCGTGCCCGGCCCTGCCTAGAAAGTCTTAAGCTCTGCCCAGCAAGTCACATGCCCCAGGCTCCAGGGGTTATCCTGGTACTTTCCCATGAATCACATCAGTAATCCCAGAAATAGCCTTGAGAGAGACCAGGATAACTAGAAGAGGCTCCTCTTTGGAGCTGTAAAATCCAAGGCTCAGAGAAGATGAAGGAAACATTCTAAGCGGCCCAGAGTCAGATCTCAAGGCCACACCCCTTCCTTCTGAACTTCAGCGGAAACATAACCCACACGTTTTTAATGTTCATGTTGATTTCTGTGCGTGGTCAGTGTCCAGGTCAGTATCCGGATGAGACAAGGTCATCACTGTTATAGACTCCACCTATCTGCAACACAGACCTTCTCCAAAGGTCTCATGTTAGCACAGTGTTGCCATAAGAATAAAAATTCAGCCAATAAATCTATCACATCCATAATCAGAAGATGGATTCTGGTTGGCAGAAAGTCAGTGGAAGACCTGATCTGGGCAGGATTGGGTTGGAGCCCTTGATCTGCATCTGTAGACACAGCTGAGACACAGCCTGGCTGGGCATCCATCACTCATCAATCTGACATAAGCAGGAGAGAAATGCCAATAACTGATAAAGAGTCACCAGTTGCGCCGTGACTGTTCTCACTGATTGAGGCAAGAATTACCCATGACTATCAAAACCATTCAACAAGGTTTGATGTAGAGCCGGATCACTGAACAATGCCTAAAGAATGCCAGCTGCACCCACTTGGGCATGGTGAAACGTGCCTGTAATCCAAGCACTGGGAGGTAAGAGGCCAGGGATTGCTTGAGTTCACCGGTTCAAGACTACTCCAGGCAACACAGCGAGACCTGGTCTCAAAAAAGCAACCAGGCGCAGTGGCAGGCACCTGTAATCCCAGCTACCTGGGAGGCTGAGGTGGGGGATCGCTTGAGTCCGTGGGATCGGGACTACCCTGAGCAACATAGCTAGACCTAGTTTCAAAAATCAAACAAACAAACAAAACAACCACTGCAGCCAGGCTCCTTGTTAATAAGAAAGAGGGGGAAAATATTATCCTTCATCTCTATAGTAGACAAACAACACCTTATTCCATGTTATCAAAGTTAGACAACCAAAAGGGAGACAAGCTAATTTCTTACTTCATATGCCTTCTTGAAGTGACAAACAAGAGCATTTCTGTGGAATTGTTGTCAAATATGTGTAACTGGATGATAACAAAAAAATAAAACATCCCAAGATGATGAACATTCTACAGAACAGCGACGTATTTCCTTCAAAACTGTTCATGCTCTAAAGAGAAATGCTTAAAAGTGATTCCAGTTTAAATTACACTAAAGAGATGGGAAAACTAAACGCAACTTATGATAAGGCCAAAATGCCCCCCACCCATCCACAGTTAATAATGTGACAATTGGCATAATCTGAATATAGACTGTACACTAGCTTGTAGTATTTTGCCAATTCTTAATTTCCTAAATTGTACTGATATTATGGGAAAGAATAATCCTGGCCTTAAAATTAATAGACATAAAATAAATTAAGAGCAAATGGTTTTGCTATCTGCACTTATTTAAACCGCTCAGCAGTAACAATAGTAGAAAGTGAATTTCTGGCACCATTAGAGAGAACATGTTAACAATGATGAGTCTGGGGGAAAAGTACTCAGGTTTCATTTTACTATGAAATGTTTATGAGCATTTAAAATTTCCAACACAAAAGTTTAAATCAATATGCATAGTACTATGAAACATCCTCTTTAAAGAGCAACTTTCCCTTTTATCTCCCCTTCTTATCAAGATATGCAACTTGCTGTCACTGCCTGTCCTGGCTCTGCTAACTGAACCTAATATAAATTTACCTTAAACTTTTTAGTGTATATTTATTAGATATCTGAAAACCTAAGAATTAGAACCAGATGGAGCTGATAGAGACTAACTTGCTTATTTATAATTATGTTTTAAATTACTCTGTGGGTACTGGGAATGCAGTAGAGAATAAATAAGCAAGACCCCTACTCTGGAGAACTGTAATGTAAAACCAAACAATGCTCTCCTGAGGAACAGAGATTCTTTACATTGTTCTTAAAGTCTGAGCTTATTTCAGTGATCTTTCCTGGTGGCGAGAATGCGATAACTGAATCAGTTTCACTTCTCTATTATGTAATTAAATACAACATATGTGTTTCTTGTATTTTGATGAACTGACTATAATGTTCACAAAATATGTCATTTAAATATTTTTTTGTGAAGTACAAAGTAAATATAAGGTAGTTTCTTTCTCCTTCCTTCCTTCCTTCCTTCCTTCCTTCCTTCCTTCCTTCCTTCCTTCCTTCCTTCCTTCCTTCCTGTCTTGCTGTGTGAAGTACAAAGTAAATATAAGGTAGTTTCCCCTCTCCTTCCCTTCCCTTCCCCTCCCCTCCCCTCCCCTCCCCTTCCCTTCCCTTCCTTTTGCCCAGGGTAGTCTCAAACCCATTGACTTAAATGATTCCTAAGGTAGTTTCTCCCTCCCTCTCTGCCTCCCTCCCTCCCTCCCTTCCTTCCTATCTTTAGGTCTCACTATGTTGCCCAGGGTAGTCTCAAACCCTTTGACTCAAATGATTCTTAGCTTCAGTTTCCCAAGGCTGGGATTACAGGTGTGTGCCACCACACCCAGCTTATGGTAGTTTCTTTATAAAGTATGTCCACTGACAATGACATTCAGCAAAGACAGAATAGGGGCTTAATGGAAGGTGCTGATAGTTGATTATTTAGCAAGGTTGAGGGGTGACTCTGAGATGATGAAAGTACTTTGGCCATAATAAGACATTTTAAAGGGAATTTAACTAAAACAAGAGACAAAACCATTCACTAATACCAAAATAAAGACTCTGATTGATGTCACTCTTGAAGTGTGGTCTTTAAGATGTTGCAGAGACTATTTATAGGATAGAGAATCAATATCCTTGGACTCTTGTGAGAGGATTATAGAAAAAAGGATGAATTCAACTAATATTTCCTGAGTTCTTATGATGTGACATAGAATCTATTTAAGTCAACAAATTATTTAAGTAGAAGAGCAAAGTAAAACAATTTGCCACTCGGATGCCTTTTGAATGCTGTCTAGGGTATGATGGGTCAAGGAGGTAACAAAGACACAACTCTGAATTTAAACTACACTAATTTAAAACAGAAATGAACATTAGTAAGTGATGTAAAACATTGTTTCAGTATTACATTGTTTTATTCTGTTGCATTTGCATATCTTGCTTTTGAACATCGAACTGTAATATCCTATTCCCAATCCATACTATTTCAAGGAAAAAAGTCTTTAAAATCACAAAGCCTGAGGGTCTGACTCACCTTACTCCATCATCTGACCGCCACTTGACCACTGCAATACCACGGCCCCAATGCAATACCAGGGCCCCTAGATTTTATTAAAAGTTCATATTCTTAGCTTGAGTTTCAAAAGACTTCAAATAATAGTGAGAGACTAAAGTTGCTGGAGACAAAAATGACGATTCTGATATAACAGTCTGGGCTGGAAAGGACTGAACTAAGTTTCCTTAATTCTGACTCTAAGAAAAGCATTTGAAGCACCGTGGCTTGTGCCTGTAAGCTTCAGCCTATGAAGCGGCCGGGGCTAGGGATCACGGTTCGAGTCCCACCTGGGGCCCGTAGTGAGACCTAGTTCCAAAAAAATAGCTGGGCGTGGTGGCGTGTGCCTGTAATCTCAGCTACATGGGAAGTTGAGGCTGGGGATTGCTTGAGTCTGTGGTACCCCGGGCAACGAGAGCCTGAGGTTCCACGGTCAAAAATAGCAAGACCTAGTCTCAAAAAAAAAAAAAAAAAGAAAAGAAAAAAGAAAAGCATTTGAACAGGCATGAGTGAAAACCAGAGCTGGAGCCGGATGTGGTGGTGCATGACTTTAATCCCAGCCTTGGGAGACTAGGGATCACTTGAGTCTGGGGGTTCAGGACTACCCCAGGCAATATAGCAAGACCTAGTCTCTTAAAAAAAAAAGAAAAGAAAACCAAAGCTGGAGTTTTCTCGCTGTTATAATGAATTCAGATTTGGTCATTTTCATGTGACTCATGAAGAAGCAGTTATCAATGAGTAGACATGTAACTAGGCTATATAAAGGACAAACTACTAAAAAAAAGTAAAACCCAACCAGGAGAATACAAACATTTAACCTCAAATAAATGTGGTTTTGACATTTACAAACTGTTTTGCATGTGCATAAAAGCTACAATTAATTAAACATTTAGTTCCTAAAATCATGTCTTAACAAATGTCTTTACATTCCAATCCCAATACTCTGCATACAAGGAATCAAAAATGGGCCGGGCACAGTGGCTTGTGCCTGTAAGCTTCAGCCTATGAAGCGGCTGGGGCTAAGGATCGTGGTTCGAGTCCCGCCTGGGGCCTGTAGCGAGACCTAGTTCCAAAAAAATAGTTGGGCGTGGTAATGCGCACCTGTAATCCCAGCTACCTGGGAAGCTGAGGCTGGGGATTGCTTGAGTCCGTGGTACCCCGGGCAACAAGAGCCTGCGGTTCCACGGGCAAAAATAGCAAGACCTAGTCTCAAAAAAAAAAAAACAACAAGAAAAAAAAAAACAAGGAATCAAAAATGACTAGTTAATATTATGCCAAAGATTTAAATGTAATTAGTTTACCTTGAAGAACACAATTGCAAACTTACCTTAGCATCCCTTCTCTACTCACCTACAGTCTGTTAACATTCCATTTGGGTTAAGTACAGCATGCTAAGATAAGTCGCTGTAGCTAGTTGTAAAATTTTTTGTACATGGGTAGTAGTAGTAAAACCCCATTCAAAGGGAACAGCTCAAAAATGCTGCATTTCACTTAACAGGCTCTCGAAAGGTGAAAATGCATAGGTTTACTTAACTGTGGAATTAGCCCTAAGCTTACAACTTTCCAGTTACCTTTCCTCTTCAAGAACAAATTATTTTGTTCCTCAGTGCTTTCATATACAAGATGTTACCTTCTCTCCCCATTATATTCCCCCAAATACCCAAGTTTTAAAAAACACTCAGTCTCAAAAGAAGATGTGGGATATATGCAAATGGAATCCTACTCAGCTGTTAAAAAAATGACATCTTCCTAGTTGTGACTTGGATGGGACTGAAGGGAACCATGCTACTGCAGTAAGTCAGAAGGGGAAATATCCGGTGATTCCACGCACTTGTGGAATATAAAGAAAGCAAAGGAACAGAGAAAACCCAAACCCAAGCAAATCCTTGGCCTCTGACTACACAACTGAGTCTATGGGGAGTGGGGCGGAGTGGAGGCTATCGCCAAAGGGGGGGTATGCCCAAAGGTTGGAAGGGGTCTGGTAGACTTTGCTGGAGAATTATTGGATCTTTGGTGGTGGGTGGAGTGTGGGACATAACGTCTGAAGAAGTGTGAACCTGTGTCCTCTGGACACAGAATATAAGCAGTATTGCAAGCCAACATTATCTCAATAAAATAATAAAAGGAATAACGGTTTTTCTCTATTAGGATGCAGATACATGTAACTAGCTCCTTAAAAATGCTTTTACTATAGAAACCAATGCCTATCTGAACTGCATGATGAAGAAGTCTATTGCACAGACATCTCCATATATTAACAGATGTAGCTTGTTCGTCAAAGGAATGGCCTTGTTATAATCTGCTGGCACAGAGAAACAGAGTCATCAAACAACAATTTCACTTTAAAATTGGATTCTGAAGGGCCGGGCACGGTGGCTCGTGCTTGTAAGCTTCAGCCTATGAAGCGGCCGGGGCTAGGGATCGTGGTTCGAGTCCTGCCTGGGGCCCGTAGCGAGATCTAGTTAAAAAAAAAAAAATAGCTGGGTGTGGTGGCGCGTGCCTGTCATCCCAGCTACTTGGGAAGCTGAGGCTGGGGATTGCTTGAGTCTGTGGTACCCTGGGCAACGAGAGCCTGCAGTTCCACGGGCAAAAATAGCAAGACCTAGTCTCAAAAAAAAAAAAATTAAAAAAAATAAAATTGGATTCTGAGCTGGCTGTGGTGGCACGTGCCTTTAATCACAGCCCTATGATACGAGGCTGAGGCTAGGAATTGCTTGAGTCTGAGGGTTTGAGACCCATCTGGGGCAACATAATGAGACCTAGTTCTCAAAAAACAGCTGGGCGTGGTGGCGCATATAATCCCAGCTACCTGGGAAGCTGAGGTTGGGGATTGCTTGAGTCTGTGGTACCCCGTGCAACATAAGCCTGCAATTCCACAGGCAAAAATAGCGAGACCTAAGTCTCAAAAAAATAATAATAATAATTAGTTAAATTAAATTAAATTGGATTCTACCTATACTACACCTGCCATATCTTGAAAGTAATTGCCATCCAAATAAAGGCTCTACTGTAAATCAAGCTCAAATGGCATCCATGGAGTTTTACTTTAGGACTGTCCTCCTCAAATCCACATCTCACCTCAGTCAATACCAATAAACAATGTCCAAAGTAATACAACACTTGTACCCACTTTAGCAAGTCTTCTGGCTTCCATGTACTTACCCACTGTGTGGATAGGCTTCCAATAGGGTATGGGGTCAACTGTACTGAAAAATTCCTCGGCCGTGGAACAGTGGCAAAGCAAACCCCATGCTCCTCTGTAGATTTTCCTGCACAGTTCGAAGCCACGAGCCTTCTGGGTTGTTAACTTGTTCACATATGTCATTTTCACCAAAAGAAAACGCTGGCACCAAATAGGCACTGCAAGTACCAAAGAGGCGGTACAAGAATTTTCAGCAAAAAGGGCTAAGTTATTTCATTCTGTCAAAGTTGACTTTTGCAACAGGTTTTTTTTTATAATTTTAATAAATATTTTATATTTTATAATTAAATATTTCATAATTTTTATAGTTTTTCTATTGTGTACACAGATTCTCAATGATTCTTAAGCTTCCCAAGCCTTCCTCTATTGCCAAGTTCAGGTTTTGCCAAGTTCAGGTTTTAGACAACGAAACAGACATGTTTGACATCCTTTGGGGAGGTCCTTCTGCAGTCTACAGATGTGTGGAATTTCACCTTAGTGAAAACAAACGTTCACAAAGCTTGTTAGTCATTCATAATTTTGATCATGGTTTGCTTGACTGGAAATTTATATTGTATATATGAAATTTTATGTGTTTTTGTTTGGTTTGCTTTTCTTTTATTTATTTACTTGGAGACTAGGTCTTGCTATGTTGCCCAGGGTTGTCTCGAAACCACAGACTCAAGTGACCCCTAGCCTCAGCCTCAGGTAGCTGGGATTACAGGTGTGTACCACCATGCCCAGCATCTGCTTTTCTTTTAAAGATAGCCTTAAAGTTCACACAACAGGATCTCCAGAAGGTCAATAGACAAAATAAAAGAGATGCAGGTTACCACAATAATGAGATAGTCTCTCACAACCATGAGAATGACACGTTAAGACCCAACCAGTACTAAAGAGGATTCAGGAAAGAGGAACCCTATTACAACTTTGATGCTAATGTAAACTGGTATGGCCATTATAAAATGAGATATAGATTTATCTTAAAAAGCTAAAACAGAAATACATCCCACTCAGAAAATTCACTCATGGGCATCCATCCAAAGAACATGAAACCATTGATTGAAAAACCTATATACTCTACAACATTCACAGCAGCATTATGTACAACTTCCAGCGCAGGGCAGCAGCGTAAGTGTCCATCAATAGACAACCGGAATTACGTGTAGTAAAGCAAGTTAGAATGATGGTAGAGGAACACTAGAGCTTTACGTAGTAAAGGCCAAAGTAAAACACAAAAAGTAAAACAAAAGTAAAGTAGAACACAAAAACTAGCAGATATTGAAAACCACGGTGAGTGCTGCAAGGTTAGGAGGGAGGGGGAAGAGGAAAGGACAGAGGAATAGACAAGATTATAGTGGGGAATAAAGTAAAAATAAAAATAGAAAAATAAAAGAAAAAGAAGGGGAGGGGA
>PVHY01031529.1:0-12591 GCA_004024945.1 Uropsilus gracilis | reverse complement strand
AAATATCAGTCAGTGAATTCATAGCAGAACCAAGATGATGCTCAAACTTGTCTTTTTGTCCCAAATCCTTACTTATTCTTACACAAATACAAGTGTTTTTAATTTAGGTATTTATCATAATGTCCCTAGGAAAGGCAAGGTGGTACTGCAGAAAAAAAGTTCAGGCTCTGATTTCTACCTCTAACTTTCTCCTCTTTAAGTTTCTCACATGCAAAATCAGAAAGGTAATGCTGTAATAGCTAGCACAATGGATGACATCATTATTCTCTTTCAGCAGAGGCTAAGTTAGAAGGTCTACCAAGGTTGCTTTCACAGTCATGGTCCATAGCTGCAAGACACTCAGGCAATGCTGCAGCCTTCAGAAAAAGCACCTGATAGTAAAGTCTAACTGACATTAAAAGGCACATTTTTTTCTGATTTCACTTTGTGCTGAAGGTAAAGAGGAAAAGATGACCACATGTAATTATAAACAACTCTTGGTTATGATCTGAATGAATGGTGGATGTCTAATTTTAGCTTGTATCTGTTTGACTACAGGTGATAATTTTTCATATTTTATTAATAATTTTGTATAGAAAATTCATAGGATTTATAGTTAGATGAAGAAGGCCTTTTCTTAGCGACACTAATTTCAGTGGTCATTTGGATTTCAGTTTTTACCCAGATAATATTGTAGATCTGAGAATTGTGGGCAAACAGCAATAAGATTGGGAACTCCTCATTCCTGGTAATTCAGAGATTAAGCAACTAAGTGAATAGTGCCTCAGAGTGCAGAGGGGATCTAGTGGAGAAATTCTACTTTGTTGAAATGGCTACTGCTGCTGCTTGAATTTCCAAATTGTTGGTAAACCAAAAAAAAAAAAAAAAAGATAAGCTTTCAATTTGGTTTTCCTTTTAATACAGTTTATAGTTCACATATCCTCTGGAAGAAAAGGGGGGATATAAAAAATACTAAAGTATAGGATTCCAGATATTCTAATGACTATTAATGTAAAGCTATCAGGTCATTACCTCAGGTGTTTAATAAACATCCTTTTAGCTCAGTCTAATAGAGATTACTTTTTGCGTTTCAGATTCACAGGTTGCTTAAATCATGTTGTGATATGGTACAGTTAGCAGAAGGAACATGGAGCAGAGTGGGAGACATTATTAACATCTTTTAAAAATTAGATTGTTAAGAAATTGACTTAGAGAGTGAATTTTTGATGATTAAATAGATGACAGAGTTAGGCATCCTTAATGCAGAAAAACTGAAAAATACATAAAGCACAAAAAATAAAACAATGTCTTTATGGTCATGGAATTTTAATAGGGGGCACTGTATTTGAGCACATAAGTACTAGGTTGAAACTTTTGGGAACTGAGTTGTAGTTCTCATTCTGATATTACTCTTTATATTTTCATTCTTCTTCACTATTTAAATGAAGCATGAATGGGACATGTTTGTGTGTGGAATAGCTATGGAATATATTCAGCTAGTCTTTAATCACATAGCTTGAACATTCTATAATTTTATATATCTTTATTAAAGGTAAATATAAACTGAATATGTTTAAGAAATTAAAATATAGATGAGAGCAATTTTCAGAATTTTTTTCTTGCAGGTGGAACAAATGTCAATAGTTGCTCTTGGTGGCCATATTTAAATTAATCTGACTGCTGGTGGGAGAGAAAGATCTGAATGTAAATTCAGAGAATGTTTCTAAGCTCAGATTTTCCTTAAGACTGGTATGGTTACTAAAGCGAATGCTTATTTTGTGCCTATATAAGGTATTTACTTGTCTGAGTTTATTTATTTATTTGAATTTACTTATTCATTGTAATTGGAAGGAGAGCTTCCATATTGCTTTTGCTCTGTGTAATTTTGGGAAAACTGTATTGAATTCCATTTTCCTATCTATAGAATAAGCATCTATTTTAAAGATTAACTTTGAAATTATGGAAAGTCATAGCACCACAATATACACAATGACATGAGCAGGGTGCTGGAGGATAAACAGTCACTTATGGGTAAAATTTAAATATAAGAATCCATTTTCTATTATAGAAGATAAAAAAAAAATCATTGTCACTGCTCCTTTTTGGAAAGGTGCCAAGCACACCTTAGTGTTAATAATACCCTCGATATAACTTTTTTTTATTTTTTGCTATAGAAATTGTACATCAAGAATATTAAAAAATTAAGTATTTAAGATATTTTAGAAAATTTAGTTAATACATCTTAAAATTGCTATCAAGAAAGATTACTAGAATATAGTTACAGCTAAATTAGTCTTGTGTCATAATTATAACTCATGATGATTTTTTTCCTCAAGAAACTCTATTATACAGGCAATAATGAAAGCTACAGTGAAAGATTTTTTTTTCCATGTTTTCAATTTCTGTTTCCTTCTACCTTATTTTTTCTTGAAGCAGAGAAATTGGTTGAGGTACTAATATCTGATATATACCACCTTTTCTCTCATTTCTTTCCCAGCAATCACCAGTGTTCTCACTTCTTGTACAGTGTGTGATGTCACCAGTCCCTTGCAAATTCTATCTTGTTCCAGCTGTTGGGATGACATTTTGGTAGAGGGCAAGGGGGTTGAGAACTAGGATTGAGAGTCAAATTACTAGTATTCTTTACTAATCTTGCTGAGATAGGTTGAAGACAGGTGAATCTTCCAGGGAATTGCCTTCAGTGGACATCTGAGAAGTTCTGGGTTCAAGGTTGGGTTAAACTTCATGATGAGTACACTGGAATTCTAGTCAAAACTTGAAGAAACTCCAGGATTGTGGGATTAAGATGGAAGGTTATACTACAATGACTTTAAGAGAGCCTAGAGAGAACTATATAGCCCCAAAGAGAGAGAAAAATTGAAATTCAAAGCCTGGTACGGAAAAGTTATTCTGTCTTTTAGGAGATTGAGGGTACTGATGTCTTATTTGTGACTGGGCCACAGGATATTGGGCAATATCTGGTACAGAGGAAGTTTTAAAGAGTTCATAAATAAAAGTAATGTATGCATTCTATACCATGGTGGTTAAGATGATTGTGAAAACAGAAGTGCGACTATCAGACTGGATATACAGGCACACTTTTTAAGAACAAATGGCTCTCAATTAACATTGGTTTGGTAAGTTGGTAGAGCTGCCATGTGAGCTAAAGCTATGTAGATAAAAGCAGCATTAGTTGATTGTGAGTAAATTTGGTTTGGTGCAGTGAAATGAATGAGAGATAATCTTAAAGGACTTTGTGTATTAAGGTAAATGCTTCACCCTAAAGGATGTTAGTGGTGTAGCACTTAGATTTAAAATACTCTGGTAGAATAGGTAACAGCAGGGGCAATGACTGTATGTCATTTGGAGAGAGCTACAGGAAAATCTATAGAGTGGGGAGATGACAAGCATTTGCTTATTTTGATATCTCTTATAGTTTGCATCAGGAGTTAAGGAAATAATGTAAGCATGGAAATTATATGACCACACTTGTCTTTAAAAGATAACTGGGAGCAAAGTGAACAAAGAACTAGGAAAAAGAAAGTCTAGGGACAAATTTGGAAAGTGATTTTCTCACTTAAATTCCTGAAAACTCACCAAGTAAAGCAACAAATAATGGTTTTCTATCTGTAGATTCTTGGAAAATTTTAGGACAGAGTTAAATATATTGAAATAACTTGTGCTTGCATCAGTACTACTAAATAATGGGTAAATCTAAATACAGCACATGTGTACCCATATAGTAGCCACAAAAAGTAACCCTAAAAGATTGATGCAATCTTTAAATCTTATAAATTTTACTCATTCTCAATTTGCTACTGTTAATAATAGTGAAAATGAAATGTCACATAGAAATGTCCAAAATGAGAGAGGGTCATGTCTACTCACTTAGGTATCATGCTATCAGTTCATGCTATTTATGTATGTATGCATGTATGTATGCATGTGCTTTATTTATTTAAATTGATTATACACATGTGTGTGTGTGCATATATATATATATATATACATATATATATATTCATGCTATTTAGTTGGTGTCAGCTGTCTGTGGGTCTTCTTGGTCTCTCACCAGGCTGATATGTGAATGATATAGGGAAGACATCCTCCTTGTTTTGGTCCTACTGGAGGTGAGATGCCAGCATGCTGTGATAACTGCAAAGGCTAAAAGGATCAGTGGAGCTTAGAAGACATCAATCTATTCCCATCATATCCCAATTATTAGGATATGATGCATGGGATTATAATTAACTGTAGATATATACTGGGCATATAAATAATGAAAAGGCAAATTTAAATAATGCCAATGTGCATTCACAATCCAACTGAATTCTTATTCTTGTTACAGAAGTATCTCTATGAACAGGGTAGAAGCATTGCAGAGCACTGAATCGACACCATTTTTCCTGGTCCCTTGGATTACAAATCCCAATAAGCTATGAGCTAGTCTTTCTAAGCAGGAGAGCTACTAGGAAATAGGGACAGAGCAAAGCACACTACGTTAGAGCCTGTTGCTCTCTTTTCTGTGATCCAACTTGCACCCTGGTACTGCTGGGAAGGAACCTTGAAGGAAACATATTGGAGAGAGACAATAGAGATACCTGGAAGAGATATTTAGAAGAGACATATGGGTGACAAACACTTCGGGAGGCTGCTCTAGGGTTAGCGGCAAGCTATCATTGGAAATAGTCTTCTCTCTGCATACTCATTCTGTTAAAGATTTGTCACAACAAGAGTTTGCTCTCTTTGTCTTTGTGTGAGGGTGGCTGCACCTCTTTAGAGCATGCTCTCTTAAACAGTTTGGGGTCTCTGGGTACCTCTCAATTGTGTGCTAACAGTAATGAAACTGGGTAATATTTTAATTAAGTATATGGAACCCAACTTCTATAGTCTAGTCAAAGAATTGAGTGACCATTAAGAAACCTATATTTCTGTGATATTCTGTTTGTTGTTTTTCTGGAGAATTATATAAAATTCAAAGAATATCTAATTGAACTAGTTTTGCATTAACAGGGAGTTAAGTAGGAAATAAATAATACTTACCAAGTTTGCTATGATATAATGGTAGCCTTTAACATGCTTTCCAACACTCACAATCTGGAAAGAAATAAGGAAAAGGATACAATCAATTTAACTTTACTGAACAATATTTTTAAAATGAAATTTTAATATTTGTGGTACAATTACTTGTGGAAACATAAAATACATAGCTTCTTTATAAAATTGATCTATATTTAATTGGGAGAAATTCGGAGGTCAATAAAATGTGGGTCAAAAAAATATCTTTTTAATTTCAATCATACTACATAGGACCAATCAATTCTGAACTGTTTTCTGAACAAACTGTAATGATCCACGCAGGGAATGACAATGTTATGAAACAACCAATAGTTTAGATATATTTCTAAAAGAGTACATCAATAATAAACTTAAGATCATTTTTTACACAAGCAATTTATTTCTTCTAATTTATCAATAATTTATAGAAATGCTTGATGAATTGTTGGATGTCTATGATTGATAATGATTTTGAGTAGATTACATTATTGTCTTTAGCAACAGGTAAGTTTTTTTCTGATATCACAGAATATGAATGTAACATTTCTGATATCACATGCATATGGATATAACATTATTTTATTATTCTCTTACTAAACAAACAAACAAGATGACAAGAACAAAACAGCATCAACATGCTCTCTCTGCTAGATTTGATTTTTTCTTAAGAATGTTTTCTAGGAATGCTTAGGAAACTGGGAACAAAAGTTTTGAGAAAAGAAATAACTGAATTTAATTTAAAAGTCAGCTTTATTTCACATAAGACAGAAACTCCTTTTTTCTATAAAACTGAATTACTTCAAGGAGAGAAAAGGTAATGACAGTCTTTACACTTCATTGGTGTCCTCAAAGGTTAAAAAAAAAAACAATATAGCATTTCATGTACTTTCATAATGAAAAGAAAAATTGAATTGTCTTTAGTATTTTAATATTCTCTAAAAATAATTCATTGTAAGTTAGTGACCTGCATATGAAACACAGCAATATCCTTTTAAGTCCACAGCATATGACTTGTGCTAAAGAACAGTTTTGCCCACATGGCTAGGAATTAAAGGTAATCTCTGCTCATTTTGTCTTCTATTCTTGAATGTATTTGAGACATTCTCTTTGTTTTAAATATTTGCAGCTCACTTACTAATTTTTGCTTTATTCCGAATTTGTTGTTTCCTGACCAAAAGGGTGGGCCTTCAACCATTCTAGCAAAATCTC
Source organism: Uropsilus gracilis (assembly GCA_004024945.1). Lineage (NCBI taxonomy): Eukaryota > Metazoa > Chordata > Mammalia > Eulipotyphla > Talpidae > Uropsilus > Uropsilus gracilis. The sequence continues at coordinate 6,345 of PVHY01031529.1, read as the reverse complement.
AGCTTGTATTCTTTAGAACAAAGATGTTTTGCATTTGCATGTAACAGAGATTAAAATGGTGATAGTTTTGGGGGTACTTTTATGGTTATTATTCCATTTTCAGATTCCCAGATGATAGCATATGGGATAAATTCAAAATAGGATTTACCAAAGGCATGACAATTAATCCTCAGGGAAGATAGTCTCCTCATTCACTAAACCTGGGTCTAGACAGAAAACAATTTGTTGTCTTCCTGTATATGGGCAGATTCTTTTCTACTCTTGTCATTTATGGGCTTTTCAATAGTCTAACTTTATGTGGGATCTAAGATCAAATTTATTGTCCTGCTAGAACCTTAAGTTCCTGCTCCCCAGGAGCATGAAATCCCCAGTTAAGGCTAACCAACCCAGAAATCTTCTTTGGATGCAACTGATCTTCACTCTTGTGCCCTGAAGATTTTCTCTACTTTCTTGGAAGCTCAGCTAATTTTAGTTTATAATTTGATGTATCATCTCTATATGTTTCATGTTGCCAGAATTATCCAATCCATTAAATTTCCTGAAACAATTTCATCCAAAAGATGAAATAAAAATAAGTAGATGGGATTAGACAGTTCAGTAACATCAGTTTAATTGGCCCTCATCCACAGTTACCCAAACTTGAGTCATTCAGCCTGGACTGAGGAACCTAGCTGTTTCAACCGCTGGGAATCCATAAAGCTTGTGCAAAAGACAATGATCAGGGATTACTTGCTGTTTGGTACTCACTTGGAAAACTGCACTCTATGACAGAGTTTACTAGGGATTTCTGCTATTAGTCTTTAGAGGGTTTGCTGCCACTCAACCATGCATGATCTGCTTCTGCCTCAGTGCAATTTTCTCTGGTGGTGCACTCTCTTTAAATCTCCTTGCACATCTTGTGCCTTCTTTGTCAGAACTCTCATCTAATGATCTATATGTGGTTGCAGTCAATGATGTCTACTTTTTAAAGAAATTCATTTAAAAATATAAACATTTATAAAGGATTATAAGATGTGGAGCCAATAAAAATTCTGCACTAGGTTTTCCATAAAGAAATTACTGTCAGTTCAGTATTGCCTTCTAAGGAACTGTAATAAATTAAAGCTTAGATAAAATATTTTCAAAGGATGAGGACTAATAGAAACCACAAGAACTGAAACAGGCAAAAATACTGGCAGAAAAAGTCTTGTAGAGCTAGATATACATCAGCACTCCAGGGAAAAAGGGCTTATTTGGGTTTCAGGGGTCTGATAATTTTATACCTGGTTGATAATGCTGAACCAGATCCTGACAGAAAGAAAACAAGTGTGCTGCACCGACTATAGTGAAGACCTCATTGCCTTTGAAAACCCACCATTCTGACCTGGATGGTTGGTATGAGGCCAGATCTTAACTCATCCACAACTGGATGGAAGTGTCTCTGTGGAAAAGCACAATTCATACTCCAGAGTAAAGTGTCCTGGATTACTGTAATTTAAGTTTATTTATTTTTCTGAATGCCAGGGAACACTGTTATGGGTGTGGTTTCATATGATTTTCATCACTCAAACTAAGTGACTATCATCTCCTTTAGAAAAGACACCTGAGTAACTTGACTTTGGATTCAATCTCAACCCATGTCTTTGTATTTCTGATGTAATTTTTTTTTTGTAAAGGAGAAAATCATACACATGTTTGCCTAAGCTGTCAAGGGAAAACAATATCTGGGATGAGCAGTTGGTTGCACAATTAATTATAGACTTTCACAGACAGGAAAATCTAAAAGATTTACATCTCTATTCTTCTTATTTTCTTAAAGGAAACAGAGGATGCAATTGGATAAAGAATAGTCATCCAGTGTCTGTTTAGAGCTGTAAGAAACAAGTTAGAAAGACTACCAGTTAGGTTGACTGTACCATTTCAATGGAGCCTATCTTTGCAAGAATAAGACAAACAGTGGCCAATAGATTTCTTTAATTATTCTTTGTTTTTAGGAAACAGTTATAAAATTATTTAGAAATATCCCTAATCTTGGTGCAGGTCAAATTATTCAGTTCTAAAATCAGACCTATGTATATTAATAAGGTAAAGGCTAGATGCAATCACTGTAATTGTTTTATTAAATTATGGCATAATCAATTTCTACGAATGTGACTTCTAAATCTTTATTCATTTATTAAAATTAAGAAAAGTGAAAAAACTAATCCACAATATTTTTCCATTTTGACCTCATTTTAAGTAAATTAAGTTCAATGAATATCTCCTATGCGTAAGTTTTGGGCAAGGAGATTCAAGAAGTATAAAGACAGTAAGTGACAGCTGTTGTTACATAGGGGTAAGATTGAACAGAAATAACTGAAATATAGAACTGAGTCAAGGGAGTGCTACATTTTTTTTTAAAAAAAAGTGTTATCATTTGATGGGGAGAATAAAGTAGCATTTAAGAGAGAATATACGTTAGACAGTGAATGGATGAACTAAAAACTTAATGCACTAAAAATATCAATGGTTTATAAAGCACTTGGGTCTTTCTAGATATAAGCTGATGTGCATTACCCCAAACTATTGTTATGAGACTGTATTTTGGAAGGCAGCTATGCTCACCACTATACCACCATTGTGCCCTGGCTGTAGTTATTTTGTTAGACACTCTATTTAAGCTAAATACCTGCAATGGAATGTTTGAGTATGAATGATTTTGATTTTCTTTTTAGTTTGATTTTATGATCAATAACCACAGAGTCCTCTTCCAGTTGTTATTTTGCAGAGAATTCAATGCCTAGGAGTAAACAACACAATATTTTTTTGGTGTTAGGGACATGATATTTACTGACTGCCAACAACAATGTTATGAGGGCAGTTACTCTCACTAATCCTATTTTTTATAGGAATTCCAAACTCCCAAATGTCCCCTGAATGTTGATTTTAAAGATACTTCAAAATGTTTCATTGTAGATAAAACAAGAGCCTCAGTTTGCTTCACTTATTTAGTTTCATCAAGAGTAAAATAAAAGGTAAGGAACTCTGACAAATAAATTGCAGATAAAACTACAACCTCGTAAAGTAAGAGAGCAGAAATAGGGAGAGGAAAATAAAAAATCGGTACGAAAAGAACTAAAGCTGTTTACTGTGAGAAGAAACTTATGGCAAAGATAGGAAGTAAGAGCTCTCATCGAATATCTTAAGACAAGGTGATAAACACACATGCACACAAGGGTGTACTTGTGTGTATGTATCTTTTGTTTTCTTCTATACTTGCAAATGTTTGAAACTATGAAATGTTCTAGTTGGGACACACTTTTTTAAGAGAATGGGCTAGGAAGAGAAAAGAGTTACCTGTAAAGGATGGTTTCCTTTTAAAGCTGTGATCTCTCCCTCAATAGAAGTTGTAGCAGTGACTGACTGACTAGCAGGAATAAATATGGGGGTAAATTTCTTCTTTAGTTTCTAGAATCTTGTCCAGACTTAAAGCCCTATGCCTGCTTGGTCAGTCAATGAAAAAGACATTATAAAAGGCTCACCTTGCCCCCAGGTTGCTGACGACTCTGCATTTCAATGCACATTTGCTCATCTAAAGGCCAGCACTGAGCTTTAAGACTCATGGTTTTCCCTGGTCTTGAGATCTCACTTTGCTCTCAGTGTGGTGTGGTGATGATGGTGGGGGAGCACATCACAGCCACTGAGGAACTAATGACCTCTCTCCACAAGAGTTGGTGCATGAATACAATTCCTTTAACTCACAAATGAGAAGATTCTGACCTGTGTGTTGTGTACTGATTTCCAGTAATTAGTATCCCCTAAGTCCAGATGAGATAAATTCCCTGTCACCACATAGTAATAAATAAATGCACCTTTTCTTGACTCATTCTCTTCCAGTGTGTTTTTCACTTCCCAAACAAATAAAAAATTTATATGGGTCATGGATATGGTGTGGTATCATAGATTTAAAGAGGTGTAGACATGTATTCCTAAAACACATACAGAGTAATCAATGTTATCTCAACTGTTATCTCAGTTAGAACCAGATCAAACAATGAGGTGGGTAAATCAATGCTGCCAAAGCACTATTGTTGAATGTCCCAAACTTTTCATCTCTGTATTTAAAACAGTTCTATTATATCTACATATTATATATATGTATATATATATATATATATATATATACATATATATATGCCATTCTTTTATTTGGATGTGTAAGTTTGGTGAAAAAAATTATCTTCTTATATAGGAAAATAGGAAGGATCAGTATCTCCTTAACAGTTCTTTATATTCTTGACACATGATCTCCTACTTCATTCTATTACATACCTTAAGGACACATTTTTTAGTACTAGTTTCACATCATTTATTTCTTTGACTTTATCCCAAATGTTAACAAGACATTCCCTTAGTTTAAACCTTTGAGGTCACAGATTATAAATCTCCTTATATATTCCGTTCATTTATTGAGGGTCCTACCCTGGATGATTGTAAAACTACCAGTATAGGGTAAATTAGTTAATAAGGCTTATTTTGTGCCACTAAACTCTGTCTTCTACCTGTGGCCTATGCTTGGGGCACTTGGTAGCATGAGCACATGGCACATACACTTGTACCTGTAGATACCAGGGCCAAAGAGCATGGATGTGCACATGTGTAAGTGTGCACATGTTTGAGTGTGCCCATTTGAGCCTAGAAGCAGGGGTAAAAGCAGCAGGACTACTACCATTATCAACACGATAACAGTAGTGTGACTGCAGAAGAGGAGGAGAGAAAGAGAACAAAAGAGAGAGAGAGAATATCAGAGGGAGAGGGCAGAGAAAGTGTAAAAATTCATGGGGGTCTTGAGAGGCTCAGTTGCTTGCCTGCCTCCCAGACCCTCTTCCTGGCCTATGATAGACTCCTTGTCTGATTGTCTATGTGCCTAGTTCCTTTAGATGCCTAGTTCCTTTAGAGAGCATTAAAACCTATAAAGTCCACCAAAGGCTTCAGGATTCTCTTTCTATCAGTCTAAATAAATAGTGAACCTGCCCTGGGCATGCTAGTGCTATAACTAGTAAAAAACAAGTGCTGATATTCAGGTCCCACAATATGACAATACATCACATGCTGCAACTGCCAGCAGAAAAAATTACTGTGTAATGCATTTTCTATGCAAGTATGGTAGCTCTAAAATTCTACAGTCACTAAACCTGAATAATATGAGTTTCATCACCATGATGTTACCACCACTTAGCAGAAATCTATTTTGATTTGATAGTACTTGAGTGATTTAAAATATTTTCAAAGAGATAAAAAAAAGTTCTATACAATTTGTCATTATGAATTTGAAGCAGAATAACTTACATAAACCAAGTTATTTCTTAAAGTTGTTTCTTAAAAAAGAGACCAAAAAAGACATTTATTAAGAAACAATATATGAAAAAAACTCTAATGAGATGGAGGCAGAAGAAAATAATAACTATTTGCTTGCATAAACAAAAACATTGAATTAACACAGCCACTAAGTGGTGCAACTGTTACTCCACCTGTGTCTGTTAATTACAGTTTTCATACCCTCTCCGCCCCCAACATAGACTTTTTCCATTAGAGCATAATAATTCATAAAAATGACTTATTTTTGGGTGATGTTAACTCATTTCTCATAGGAACAAACTGAAAAGCATGGATACTTAAAAGTGATATTTTCTATAACATTAGCCTTTCAATGAATGCCAAACTTGCTTGCTTATGAAAAAAATAATTTTTTCATAGTGAAACAATGCCGCAGTTCCTTCCCTTTAAATAATTTTCTGTCTGACACATTGCTTATTTGACTAACAGCATTTACTCACGGTATTCTTAATTACATTTTGCACCCAACTGGGGCAGAGGTATACAGTTAGAGAATTATCAAGTAAAATTCAACACACCAAGTCTAGGTTTGCAGATTCTACGTCTACTCGTCATAAAGTTAATTAGCAGAAAAACTTAAATAACTTAGATTAAGTTTTGTATAACTTGTACTTTACCAAGTGCATATAACCTAAATTTAATGAAAACTGAATAAAATTCAATAAGCAATTCTCCCTATGTGGCAAGATCAAATTGGTCAATTTGCACACCTGGGAGAAGGCACCCACAGTCAGCTGAAACCTCTGCTGTCATTTTCAGCAGCAGCAGTGTCCCCTCCAATCCCAACACCAGCTGACTACAGTTGGGAACATCTTGGTTACTGGGAGGATTTGGGAGATTAAAACTGTGTAGCACCACTGCAGCTGCTGCAGCACTCTGGAGGGAACTGCCACATTGGCCATCAGCAAACCATCAGAGAGGGCACCGATCTCAGACCATGCTGACCACACTTGGGGACATTTTGGTTGCTGTGTAGACTCAGGGGATTGA
>PVHY01031527.1:0-12582 GCA_004024945.1 Uropsilus gracilis | reverse complement strand
ATGTTAATTGCATATACTCATAGAATGCTGATTGCCAAAAACACTATATATATCCATAAAAATCTCAAATAAATCGCAGCAGATTCACCACCCCTTGAGTGTGTGCGTCTGTTCGCCATTCGCCGGCTCCTGTGTCTTTCCTGCCCAGCTGAACCCTGGTCATTTGGCCTGCGACCTCGCCCGGACGGTCCGCAGCAAACCACCTCCCAAATCTCAGCAACCCAGCACCACACATGGTTGTTTCTTGTTCACTTGACAGTGTAGTAAAGTCTGCAGATGGCTAGTCAGTGACTGTGCTGGGTCATTTTCCCCTGAGCGCTGACCCCTCCATGGCTCTGCTCTCTCCTTCAACTGCCCTGTCTGCCATAGATTCCTCTTCTTGGAGCAAAAATACAACTCCAAAAGGATTGCACAGGGCATTTTTGTCCTCCAGGCCTCCACAGGCCTGGAGGTGGACTTATGCATCTCTTCCACTTGCAGCCGCTGACCAGAACCCCGTCATATGGTCCCAAGGAAGGCTAGGAAATGTTGATTTCTTTTCTACCCAGGAGAGAAAAAGGGGTTGATGAGCATCTCCTCAGTCTTTGGTACAGTCAGACCGTGGAAAAGCAGGGTGGAAGTCAGGAGACCTGAGCCCTGCCACTGACTTGCTGAGTGGATTTTAGGTAAATTGCAGCAACTTTAAGCTGTTTCTCTATCCCGTTGAAGTGCTAATGCTGCCTTGTACCTGTAGTGAGCTCACACTGTGGTATAAATGAAAGCAGATCTCTTTGCCAAAATTAGTAAATAATGTGCTGGGGGCAGAAACGCTACAAACACAAAGGAGTCTTGGGAGTTCCACCAGAATATTCTCTATACAAAAGGAGCTGGCCTCACATTTGCATTTTGCTCATAGTACGCTGAAAATGCAAAGCCTCAGTTTAAAGCACAGTTCTTGTGCATTCTCTGGCAGCTTCCCTGGCCAGTATCCAGAGACTTGGCATGCTTGCCTGTGATAGCGAGGACATCCCAGGGGCTGCCGGGTGAGCTGAGGTCACTGTCGTAGCACTGGGCTTTGGCCCACACAGGACTCAGCTGTTGATAGGAAAAAAACAGGAGCCTAGGCTTGTTTTTCTGCAAGCAGATAATAAATCCCCTGGTCAATACAATCTCACAAAAACAGTAGCTTTGTTTATCATCATAAGAAAAGAAAAAGAAGAGGAAGAAGAAGCATCTTGAGTTTTTCTGCATTAAATGCTAGCATTTATAGAAGATTTAAAATGCAAGTTTTCCCCCAAAGACATGGCTCTTGATTTTTGTAATGAATGGCTGAAGAAGGAGCGTGGCCTGCTGGAACTCTGCCGCCTGATGGAAGATGTTAGAATCCAGGAGGTGGCATCACCCAGTAGGTGCCTGGTCCAGGATTTGTACAGAGAAACTTGTTTTCCATTTAACACCTGCTGGATTCATTCATTTAGCAAATCTGTATGACGCACCTCTGCTTGAGGCCACTTACTGTACTAAAGGCTGGGCATGCAACAGTGAACAAAGCAGGAAGAGTCCTTGCCTCCTGGGCCATCATCTTTCTGGGAAAACAGATCATGTGTGAGTGGATTGAACCGTCCAAGTTCTGAGACCACAGGGTCAGATGGACTGCCAAGTGGGCAGAGCCCATTCTGGGAGGGGCAGGTAGACTGCAAAGGAGCATCTGGAGAGGCTAAAGGAAGAGGTGAGCTTGAAGCTGAGATCCTCAGCCCAATGAACAAAGAGCGAAAGTGGGAAAGTGTCCTTCTAGGCAGAAGGAGTAGCTGTATAGTTTTATTTTTATTTCTCCCCGTTTTTCTTCCTCACCCAGAAAATTCATACAACTCCAGATGGTAGAGTGAAACATAGCACATTATCCTTCTCCTGTTACTTTTTAAAACAGAAACAAAAGCACAACAGTGTATTTTCAGGGATTCGTATACATGTATATAAACATGCTTTGAATAACATGGAAGCAAACTCACTAAATTAAAGAGAGTTGCTGGCTCTGAGTAAAGAGCGGCAAATAGAAGCTTCAGTTGGTGCATTAATAAATTTTTGATTTATTAATGGAGACCTTAAAAATATGTTGACAAAATGTTGACAATAATTAGTACTGGATGACTGGTACCCAGGTGTTTTTGTTACATTACTCCACAAATTGTTCTGTTTTTTAAAATATCCATAGTAAATTAAAATCAAAGGTCCATACCATAGATTTTTGAGCACAAGGGTCATCTTCAGAGAGCTACTTTCCAAAGTTCTTTAGAATTCAGTACATGAGACCTCTAAATATGAAGAACAACTATTGTGCTATGGAGAAAGGGCCACTGTTATATGGGTCTCACTTGAAATAGAATTTCTTGGGAAACTTCAGTGCAAGATGGCATTTGACTCTGGGCACAGTGGACCCCTAATCTGTACACATCGCTTCTGCATCCTCCCTTTCAAAGAGTTTCCCCCCAAGGTTTTGGGATCAATTTATTTCAAATTTCTGTGGTTATTTCTATGTTAAACATATTTGTGTCTCATTCTCAGAGAAGTACTTAATTTTCTCTGCAATGGGACCAAGTGAAATTTCAAGAAGCAGTGGAACAAGTATCTAAAGCCTGTATTTCATTTCAACAGCCTAAGTACAGGGCTAAATCAACATAACTTTCTTAGTATCAAAGGATTGAGAACTTTCCAAAGAGAGGAGACTTTGCTACCCTGCTGTCCTTGTTAGAAACAGCTACAGACCCCAGAGCCCTTCCTGGTGACACTGGAGTCTCTGCCTAAAGGCTCAGTCCTTACACTGTGTCCCTTTCTTATGTCCACTCACTCCCTGGGTGGATTACAGCTTGAAACTATTGTCCATATCATTTTCTTATAATTATACAAATTATTTATACAAAGGCAATCTAAATGAATTTAATTCAAATTTTTTACCTTTAGCTGGGAGTTTTTCAATTTTTCTTAGAGAAATTATATTTAAGGTTATGTCTGTGGTATGATAGTTTGATAATTTTCTGATCATGCAGCCACACCCAAAAAAAAAAAATAGGGAATTATGATAGCTTCAGAGTTTTCAAAAATTAATTTGCATTTCCTACAATTAAAGTCTTATTCCGTGACTTTAGAGCTCTCAAAATTCACACCACTAAGATATGCTCCCAGGAGTTTGGATGTAGCCATAGGAAAAGTCAGGACATCCCCATTTCATAACCGCTCCAGCACCATGAAGCATGTATGTGTTTGCCACAGAAGGCAACTATCACTGAAACACTTCCTTTTATGAAAGTAAGAAATCAAGGCACTGAACTCATCAACATGGAAAGGCCTTGCTTATTTTATTTTTTTAATTTTTAATTTTGTAATTATCAAACAATATTGATCATGTGTGCATGGTTGTATTGAACCCCTTATTACCCACTCCATCCCCCCTTACCCCCTCCCCTGCTCTGGTCACTCCCAACTCCTCTTTCTGCAAGTGTTGGTCTATGTGTGGCCTGTTGGTCTTTTCTTTTTCTAGAGCTATGTCCCTTTTTCCTGGGTGCAGATTTGCACACCTGGACAGCAATAGATGGGGCTGCTTGGATCTCCAGGAGTCACTGAGGCAGATAACCAGGCCAAGCACATTGGGAACGTGCTGTCAGGCAGATGTGTGGTGCACTTCTCCAGGATCCTTTCTGTCACCTGTTGCTGGTTCTGTGCTGTACAGTTCTGATATCTGGGTTTGGGAAAACAACTCCAGCTCATGGCGTCGAGGCATTTGCTGCTGGGGCAGACTTCCCCAGGTGGTTGGTCGAGCTCCTCTCTTTTCTCTTGTTGGCAGTTCTGCCAAGGGGTCACAATCACTCATGGTGGTTTTCTTCCCCCATTGATTGGTAAAGGAGGGAGCCTTTTTCATGTTGCACATTAATGTGGGCCCAGGGTTTGATTCCCCAGTGCCTGAGAGAATGCGGGTAGAAATCTGTGACAGGTCACCTTAGTCACGGGTTTCACCTTCCTGTCTTACTAGTTCCCAACACAGCACTTGTCCCACCCAGGTGTCCCATCCAGGGCTGTGATGACTTCCTTTCCTCTTCATTATATCTGTAGCTGGAAAGACTGGCTATTTCATTCCTAGTACATTCTATTGAGGTCGGAGTAAACCCAAGGGGAGACCCCTGACCACCAAGCCTGCACCCCAACAGAGGTGCTCAGCCACCACCCCCTGCCCATGTGGAGGCAGAGGTCGGCTTCCCCAGCCTGAGATCCCAGGGTCCCTGAGACCCTGAAGTCCCCCCCGCCATTGCCAGCAGCCTAAGCCATGGCCGGGGGTGAGCTGGAGTTCCTCTCCAAGGGTCCACTCAGTTCAAAAGGACCTCAACTCCCACCTCTGACCACAAGGTCAGCCTGGAAGGGTGGATGCTACTGATCCTCTCTCCCAGCTCATGCCCCTTGAGTGCTCCATCCCCACCCCTGAACACTGAAAGAGTCTGGGCTGGGGTCTCCAGCCCAGAGGTCCCTAGACTCCCAAGATCCTGAGAACCCGGTGATGCAGTATTTACCCTCTCCCATACTGGGGGGGCGCCCCAGAGGGTCAGGCCTTTCGAGGGGGCCTTGGCCCCTGCTCCCGGCCTGGCTTGGGTCAGGGAGGAGCCTAGAAAGCTAGAAAGCAGGGCATACTAATCTCTCCCAGCTCCAGACCCCCAGGGTTCTGCCCAGCCTCCATCCCCTGCCAAAAAAGGGAAAAGGCCAGGTCCCCCAGCCCAAGGCCCCTAGACCCTGAGACCCCATGACCCTAAGACCCCAGTGGCATGGGATGTGCCCTTCCCGCACCTCTGCCAGCAGTCTAAGCTGCAGCAGAGGTGTGCTGGGAACCTCTTCTGCACCTGGGCAGTCCAGGAGGGAATTTGAACTCTCCTCCTGGCCCAACTGGGACTAGGGTTGGGTCTGGAAGGCAGAGCCTTGCTATTTTAAAACATCTATTAACCCTGAATCTGAGGTGGCTAATTAAGATAAATATAAACCAACCAGTGGTTGATTGATTTGTCTTTATTACTAACCATCATCATCTCTACATTTTTATGGAATGAAATGCTTAACTATCCAATAAGGATGTTGACTGTTTGAAAAGGTGAAACAAATCTAATGGAGACTTTATAACTAAATGACTTAAATGAAGAAATTAAAAGATAGTGTGAACTAGAAAACAAAGGGTACTTTTCTAAGAACCCTACCAAATGCTTTTACAGGCATTTCCCCCTAACCTATACAGAGAATAGGAAGGGAAGTATCACAAGAAGTACATAGAGAAAATTATGGTGAAGAAAATCCTATGAGAAAGCGAAATTGTATCAATTAAAATGTGATTTTGTTTCAGGGAGGCTGTTATGAATAATTTTCACCTGGAAAAGGCACAAACAAAAGTTCAGTGACTTTGACAAGATATGATCCAACAATTACTCAGTTAATGTAATCAGTATAGATTGTTGATCTGTGTGTTTCAGTACCCAAAGTGAATTATTTATAAATGAACTGCACAGCTCCCCCGTAATACCATCAATTTGAACTTCATAGACATATTTCATGTATAGACTGTCCTATTGCATTATTTGTGGGAAATGACATTTCAAATGTTTCTTTGCCGAACTGTATCTCGGAGTGACACTGTGTTTTAGACTACGCTGCTAAGGACCAGTTAGGACTGGCTATTCATTATAAGTAATAACTTGTGAATTAATAAGACTGGTTCAATTTTGCAGCATTGTTGAGATACATTCCCTTGAAAGGAGGTGGTTTACTCTAGAAAACTGCAGGATCCATCAAAAGAGAATAAATATTTATATTTTGTCAGGAATGCATTATGATCTTAGTTCAGAATTCAGCGAAGAAAGGGCATCATCTTGAATATTGTACTGGTAACTGCTTGTTTTAGTAACAGACTAGATGGAAAGGTCTCAGATGGTATTTTCTTGACATGATTTTCCCATCCGCGCTTTCCTTGGCAGGTTCCCCATGGAAAAGTTGTAGTTCTTAATTTCCGGTTCATAGACCTGGAGAGTGACAACCTGTGCCGCTATGATTTTGTGGACGTGTACAACGGCCACTCCAACAGCCAGCGCATCGGGCGCTTCTGCGGCACCTTCCGACCTGGCGCCCTTGTGTCTAGTGGCAACAAGATGATGGTGCAGATGATTTCCGATGCCAACACCGCTGGGAATGGCTTCATGGCTATGTTTTCTGCTGCTGAACCAAATGAAAGAGGTATTGTTTCCATCTAATGGCAAAAATAGCTATAATGATAACTCACAGTTACTGAATGCTTGCTGTGTGTCAGATGCTGATCTAGGCACTATAAAAGTATTTACACCTTTAACCTCAAATTTAAGAGCATTTCTTCTCAAACAGACTGCTAATAAATGCCAGCAAACTATCAAGAGACTGTTAACAATTAGTTAATAAGGTCCATATATATATATTCTTGTAAAATTTCAAGTGTAAACAATTGTAGATTAAATTGTGAAGCTTGTATACACATATACATAGTGATGCAGAGACACACCTCTTCACTGTTAAAGTAGTCCCTTTGTAGAAACAGCCTTGGCTGGTTGCTCCCATACCTTTCTATGTGCACTTAACTTACATGTGTGTATTTTTATAATAGCTTTATTAAAATGTTAGTGGAACTATACATTTATGTTGCTTCACAATGTTTCTTTACACTTAACCCTATGCATTGGGATATTTTCATGTCAGTATGTGTGATCTCCCAAGAAATATGCAATTCAGTAATTACTCGAATATGAAAATACTAATTCAAAAAGATAGACACAACTACATGTTCATCACAGTATCATAACAGACAAAAGTTGGAATCATCCTAAGTACTCATCTACAGATGAGTAGATTAAGATATAGTCTACTCAACTGTGAAAAACTAATCCTGCTATTTGCAACAACTTGGATGAATCTAGAGGGTATTGCACTCAGTGAAATAAGTCAGAACAACACAAACACCATGTGATTTCATTCATATTTGATGCACATAGAAACAAAACAAATGAACACATTAAATAATCCCCAAACAAATTTTAGACTAGAAGTACTAAACAATGGTTAACAAAGGGAAGGGGGAGGAGGGTGGTTACATTGGACAAAGGGAAACAGCTGTATAGTGATGGATAGAGACTATGTGTAGTGTATATGAATGTTGAGTTAACAAAGGGTGCACAGAAAACTTATATGCTATAAACCAGTATTCAGTTTAAAAAATAAAATGTTTAAGGACTTAAAGAGATATACATGTACACAGATTGAGAACCTTAGAAGTGAAAACTATTTTTAAAAGTATGAATTAGTAATTTTCAAGCTGAAGGATACAGAATCTGAAATTTAAAAAAATAGATCTGATGGGTTTGTAAAAACAGATTAAAGATAATAGAATGAATCTCTGGATTTGAATAGAAACTACCAGATATCTAAAGAACTAAATGGAAAATATTAAAAAATAGCAACAACGAAAACCACAAATACCTCAGCGATCAGTGAAAAAGTATCATGTGATCTAACAAAGGTGTAATTTGTGTCCCACAAGAAAAGGAATGCTAATAGTTCAGAAAAAAATACTTGAAGGAGTAATATCTTGAAGCAACCAAATTCAGTGAAGAACATCTATTTATGAAGCTAATAAGTCAACAAACTTAAGAAAAAGAAATAAAAATAAAGTCACACATAGACATTTAATTAAATTACAGAAGTCTAAAGATAAAAAGAAAATCCTAAAACAAATCAAATAAAAACTCAATCACATACTGGGAGAAATCATTGTGAATAATGACCTCTTAATAAAAGCAATGAAAGTCAGAAGGCAGTGAAATAGCATTTTTAAAGTGCTAGAAAAACTGTCAAATTAGAGTTCTACAAGAATTTTTCAAAAATACAAGTGAAGTAAAGACATTTTTAGATATAATGCATCACAAGAAATATGGAATCAAGTTCCTTGGATTGAGCAATTACTTGATAGGGTAACAATGACTTGCTAGGAAGGTATTGTAAGAATTAATGGCCATTGAAAGAGTAATCATAAATGATTATATATATCTTTTCCTCGCTTAAATTATTTACGAGTCCAAAACAAAACTTGAAACTGTAACATGGAATACATAATATATATGTTATAATAGTATCATTGCACACACACATATAGGTGGACAATAAATGAAAATGTGCAATATTAACTCAAGCAGATATGGTGAGCTGAAAATATATATTGTCATTCCTAGAATGCTCATTAAAAATGTAAGAGTTATAACTGAAAGCCTAAATATAAAACAAAAATCATTCTACTCACACAAAGAAGTGAGGGAAGACAGAAATAGAAAACGGAATTGAAAGTAGAAAAAAAAAGACTACTATTCAGAATATACAAAGAACTCATACAACTCACCAATAAAAGATAAAGATCCTAATAGATATTAAATGAGTAAAAAACCCTTGAACAGATACTTCACAAAGGAACATTTATGAAAAATCAATAAGTACATGAAAATGCGCTCAGTATTGTTAATTGGCAGAGAAATGCAAACTTAAAACCACAATGAGATACTATTACATGCCTACCTTGTTGGCAAAAGAACTCTGATAACACCAAATGGTGGTCAGGGAATTATGCAACCAAAATGTTAATTTCTTAAATATAAAAGGTCACACCACTTAAGGGCAATTTTGTTAAAATTTTTTTAATAATGTTGAGCATCTACATCTACTCTTGACCTAACAATTATATTCTTGGATATTTATATGAGAAATGAACATTCATGTCCACAAACAGAAATTTGTATGAAATTTTTCATAGCAGCTTCATTTGCAATAATCCAAACTGGAAACAACCCAAATGAGTATCAAGAGGAGACTGGGTAAACAAATGATGATCCTTCCATTCACTGGAACACTACTTAGCAGTGTAAAAGAATACCAACCAGTACACAAAGCAGCATGACTAAATCTCAAGGATGTTGTATGAGCAAGAAAAGCCACAGAAGAGTATAGATTATATGATTCCATTTATATGAAAACTTCACACCAAGCTATCTAAGGGTAAAACCTTTCAGATAAGTGTCCTGGGGAGTCAGCAGATTGAAAAGAGATACAGTAAATTGGGGAAAATAGATTCTATAGCATTATAGCAGTGTAGCTTATATGAATATATCCATTTTCCAAATTTTTATAACTAAGGTTTGTGTACTGGAAAGTATACGGATTCAGCCGGGCGTGGTGGCGCATGCCTGTAGTCCCAGCTATTCGGGAGGCTGAAGCAGGAGGATCGCTTGAATCCAGGAGTTCTGGGATGCAGTGTGCTATGCTGATCGGGTGTCCGCACTAAGTTCAGCATCAATATGGTGACCTCCCTGGAGCAGAGGACCACGAGGTTGCCTAAGGAGGGGTGAACTGGCCCAGGTCGGAAACAGCAGGTCAAAACTCCCTTGCTGATCTAAGTATACAGATTCACCATCCTAAAACCTATAACAAGAAAAAAGTAAAACAGGTGTATAGATTGGGTAGTAATATTAATAGAATTTAAATATAAGTTCACAGATAATTAGCCTACATAATAATAGAATGATGATAATCTGTTGTAGGAACTGGGTTATGGATGTATAGAAGTTCACTTATTCTGTATACTCTGTATATGCTTGAATTTCCAAGAACAAAAACTTTAAGAAATCATCCCAACCTTTTTTTTTATAGTACATTTTCTTAAATTTAGAGTTACCTATACCAACTAAAATTTTGTGGGTAGACATGAATTTTAATTATACTGCCTCATGAAATCTTAAAATCTATAATTTGTTGAGCTTGCTTAATTTCTACATGCCAAATGTTGTCTTGTCATAGTAGTCTAAAAAGTTGAAAGAAAAGAAAGTATGGGTCTGTTTCCACTCCTTTGCTCTCTTGTGCTGATAGAACATGTCACGTAATAGATGCTGTGTGTGCGCGTGGGTGGGGGGTTATATAACCATTTTCTTAAGAGAAAATTTAAGAGTTTCTAACATTGTCCTTATTTACTGTATTTTCGTCTAATATTCCAAATTCCTAACCTCTCCGTGGTAGTATGGCCATTACGTATATAAGAACATGAACTTAGATTGTTTTCATATTAATAACTTCAGGGGACCAATATTGTGGAGGACGCCTCGAAAGACCTTCTGGGTCTTTTAAAACCCCCAACTGGCCAGACCGTGATTACCCCGCAGGAGTCACTTGTGTGTGGCACATCGTAGCACCGAAGAATCAGGTGAGCTCCCTGATGAGATGTGAGCGTGTATGTGAATTGCCCAGGTAAGGGGAGGGCCCGGCTCTCAAGCTCCGCGTTTGGGAATTGCACAAGCGCTAAGGCTGAAGGAAGGAAGGCACTGCACTCCCTGACACAGGGATTTCTTTCTTCATCCAAGACCCAGATTAGCAATGCTTTGGCACGCTTTGACTTGCAAAGCTTTGAATTTAATTTCCTGTTATACAATTGTAGTTTTCCAAAGAGGTTTTGAAATACAAATGGTAAGCAAATTTCATGTGAAAGTGCTTCACCTTTTGGAAGATAGGAAAGGCAGTAGTGACTGTGGGGGATACAAACCCCAGCTTCATGTGCATGTCAGATCTCTTCTCTCCTGGAACCTGCTCACGTGGAACCTCACTAGGAGCCATCCTAGTCACCAGATCAAAAACGGCCTCAATTCCGCTTGAACAAACCAAGACAAGCTTGCCAGATCTTCTCTTCAGAGTAGTAGGGAGCTAATATGAAAACTAGTCTGCTTAGTGTGTTTGTGAGTTCTTTGAAATAAAATTGTTGCAGTCCAAAAAATACACCCTATTCTTTGCTCTGAAATAATCAACCGAAGTCCAATTCTCCAGTGTTTATGAATTTGTGTCATGAATTTTTATCCTTTCTGAGAAAAACTTTTAGATATTAATTGTAGCACGAAACTTGGTATGGAATAGATCCAACCCAATTTGCCAGCTTCTGAAAATAATATTAATATAGTTACAAATACTAAGTCCAAACACAGTAAATGTTATACTTTGAAAAAAAAATTTTCAAAACTGATCTTTCATAGTCCTTATACAAATATCATTATTCACATATGCATTTTTTAAAGGGAAAATTATTCAGGAAAAATTTGCTATTGCAAACTAAGCTTTATTTTTAAGAATAACATGCATATTAACATTGAAAGAGTCTATAAATCTATAGAAAATTTTATGGCTTAACATTTAAAAGTTTACATTTCTCAATAGTTAAAACATGTAATCCGCAAAATTGACACGTATAAACATATTAGACTACATAATTTCAATTTAATATAACTGCAGATCGCAACTTGGCATTTTTTCCCATTGTTCTTCCCTTTGATTATTTAGATTTAAATTTGGGTTTTATTTTACTTAAGTGATTTTTTACTTTAGTCAATTGAATTCTTAATCATTGTCACTGGAAATCACTGAAAGTCTCTAAAGGAGAAAAGCATAATGGGAAATTTAAGTCCTAAATAATTATTGTATGTCTGTTTTCTTCAGTGAAATACTTCTAGCAGCTACCCCCTTTACTCTTCTAGTTATTTTCTCTTTCTTCCAAAAGTGATGTAATTTCTAAGTAGAGAATGTTCATTTTTTCATAACCTGTTAAGCATTTTATTACTAGTGATTAAAGTCAATGCAGCAAAAGAGGAAACATTTTAATATAATTTAAAGCAGTGTTAAGTGCTAAAAGCTGTAAGTCATCCATCACTGGTGCTATTTTAAAGGTGAGTAAATATCTAGATATACGGCACTTATGCTCCAAGCCAAATTTACCTTTTTGTCTCTCTGATGTGGTTGCTGTTATCATCTTCACCCACATTACTCTGTAGTTAACAACTGCCTGCCTGTCCTAACAGGAATTAATATTCATTATCTTCCCTAAGCAGCGGGGAGACTGGCCTGCCCACCTGCCACCCAGTAATAATGGGTTACTCACTGTGGGGAGCCCTAGGTATTTGTGAACACAGCAGGGTTCCTGTGATTCACACTTTGGATGTTTGAAAAAGTTCTATGTCTAAGAGGATGATTGCTCTTAAGTCAAGGCTTCCTATTGACTTGAACATTGTGCATTTTAAGTGCTATTGCACAGCCGCCACCATGCCCGCTGCACGACCAGTCCTTGTCCCCCTACGTGGTAGGGAAGGGGCGTGGCCGGGGGCTGCTTCCGGGAATGGCCGGGTCAGCTAGAGCTGGGTGCTGCATGGGCCGAGAGCTCAGCTTGGCCCGTGCCCCCCTCCACCCCGCCATGACAGCGGGCCACCACCCTCGTGCGCACCGACCTCGCCTGCCTCTGGAGGGTGGGTAAGGTGAGTCACTGGTGCGCAAGGGCTGCGTGGGCCAGATTTTACTGGTGGTGGCCCGGACATTGACCACAACTGCGCCCACTGTGTGACTGACTGGTCCTTGCCCCCCTCCCAACTGGTGGGGAAGGGGCGTGTCCGGAGCTGCTTCCGGGAATGGCCGGGGCAGCCCGCATGTGGGCACCGCACATCTGAGACCTGCTGAGAAGCAGATTGCAGTGTGTGTGTCGGGGCGGGG
>PVHY01031526.1:0-12589 GCA_004024945.1 Uropsilus gracilis | reverse complement strand
TGGGTAGATTCCCAGTAATGGGATTGCTGGGTTGAATGGCAATTCCTTAAACATTTTTTGTTATTAATTATTTTGTTGTTTACATCTATCTATCTATCTATCTATCTATCTATCTATCTATCTATCTATCTATCTATCTATCTATCTATCTATCTATCTATCTATCTATCTATCTATCTATCTATCTATCTATCTATCTTCCTTCTATCTATCTTTATATTGCATCATTGTATTCCTCAGGGTTCTTCCTCCAACCCATCACATGCGAGCCTTCATCTTGATCTTTCCCTGCTTCTTCCTTTCTGATCTCTCCCTACCCCCACTCCCTCCCCAACAGCCTGCCTCCTGTCTGCTGTCAGCTTACCCTGGGTTTTTCCTGGCATTTTACCTGTCACTCCTACATCCCATCTATAGGTGAGATCATATGGTTTCTATCTTTTTCTTTCTGATTTATTTCTGTTAATATAATTCCCTCTAGGTCCATTCATGTTATCACAAATGCTTCATAATTGTCAGTTTTGATTGCAGAATAATATTCCATTGTGTAAATATATCACATCTTTTTCAACCATTCATTAGTTTTGGGGCATTTGGATTGTTTCCATATCTTGGCAATTGTAAATAGTGCTGCAATAAGCTTCTGAGTACAGGTATCCTTTGGAATTAGTGTTCTTGTATTCTTTGGATAAATTCTCAGTAGTGGGATCACTGAATTGAATGGTAGTTCTATTTTTAGTCATTTGAAGGTCCTCCACACAGTTTTTCATAGTGACTGGACCAGTTTGCATTTCCACCAGCCATGTAAAAGTCTTCTTTCTGTCTACATCCACACCAGCACTTGTTGCCTGTTTTTTTTTTTTTTTTTTTTAATATGGAACTTTCTTACTGCTGTAAGATGATATCTCAGTGTGGTTTGATTAGCTGATCATTATTCCCTGATCATTATTGATGTTGAGCATTTTTTCATATGCCTATTGGCCACTTGGACTTCTTCTTTGGAGAAGTATCTTTTTAGTTCTCCCATTTGGGTTTTTTTTTTTTTTGTTGTTGTTGTTGTTTTGGTTATTTATTTATTTTTTTTGTTTTTTTATAATTTCTTTTGTTATAATTTCTTCTGTAGTTCCCACTGTTTATGTTTTCCTTTTTTTCCCCAGCATCTGTAGATGTGTCCTGAAAGAGGTTTCTGAAGTGTAAGTCTTGGAGTGGTTTGCCCAAATTTTCCTCTATGTATTTTATGGTTTCAGGTCTTATATCCAAGTCTTTTATCTATTTCGAGTTGATTCATGCTGTGAGGGAGTTGTCCTGTTTCTTTTTTTTTTTTTTTTGCATGTTGTAGTCTACTTTTCCCAGCACCATTTATTGAAGAGGCTATCCTTGTTATAATTTATATGTTTTTACCCCTTTGTTAAAAATTCATTGACTGTACACATGTGGCTTTATTTCTGGGCACTCAGTTCTGTTACATTGAGCTCATTGTCTGTTTTTGTTCCAGTGCCATGCTGTTTTAATTATTATGGGTTTGTAATATAGTTTGAAGTTTGGGATTGTAATACTTTTGTTTTCTCTTTTGTTGGTCAGGACAGGAGGGTTTGGATATTTGGGGCCTTTTGTTATTTCATATGAATTTCAGTAACTTTTGTTTTATCTCTTTAAAAATGTTTTTGGAATTTTTGTTGGAATTGCATTAAATCTGTAGATTTCTTTTAGTAGGATGGCCTTTTTGGTAATGTTAATTCTTCCAATCCATGAGCAGGGAATATCTCTCCATTTTTTAATGTCTTCTATTTCTTTCAACAATGTTATTTTATAGTTTTCTTTGTGTAGATCTTTCACTTCTTTTGTTAGGTTTATTCTCAGGTAAATTTTTTGGTGTGATGGTAAATGGAGTGTTTTTTTTTATTTCTTCTTTTTCTGACTTATTTTTTGTGTATAAGAAAGTCACTGATTTTTGTGTGTTGATTTTGTATCCAGCTGCTTTACTGAACTAGTTTATTATTTCAATTAGCTTTTCTGTAGATTTTTTTGGTTTCTCACATAAAGTAACTTGTCATCTGCATATAACAATACCTTATTTCTTCTTTTTCTATTCGTATTCCTTTTATGTCTTTCTCTTGCCTTATTGCCCTAGATAGAACTTCAATTATATTGTAAAGTAGTGGTGAGAGTGGGCGTCCTGGCCTGATTCCAAGATCTTAGTTGAAACGATTTCAGTGTTTCCTGATTAAAGATAGTGTTTGCTGTGGGTTTGTCATAGATGGCTTTTATTATGTTTAGTTATACTCCTTTATTCTTGTTTTTTCAAGGGCTTTCATCATGAATGGATGCTGAATTTTATTGAATGCTTTTTCTGCATCTACTGATAGGATCATATCATTTTTAGTTTTCTTGTTGATGTGATGAATTATTTTGATGATTTTTGAATGTTGAACCATCCCTGTGCCCCTGCAATAAATCCCACTTGGTGGGAATAATCCTTTTTATGATTTGTTGGATTCAATTTTCCAGGATTTTATTTACAATATTTGCATCTGTGTTCACTAGGGAGATTGGCCTGTAGTTTTCTTTCTTTGTGCTTTCTCTGTTTGGTTTTAATATTAGTGTAATTTTTGTTTCATAGAATATATTTCGTAGTTTTCCTTTTTTCTCAATTTTTGAAAGAGTTTTAGTAGTGCAGGCATTATTTCATCATTGAATGTTTGGTAGAATTAATTTGTGAATCCATCTAGTCCTGGGCTCTTGTTTTTAGGTAGAGCGCTGATGACTACTTCAATTTCATTGCTTTCTTAGTGACTTGTTTAAGTTCTCTATTTTGTCTTCTATGTTGGGTAGTTATCATTCTAAGAATTTGTCCATCTCATCAATAAAATGAATTAAAAATATATTAATAAAAAATAAATAAAATAAAATGGGATAATAGGACATACATGATTTTAAAAAAAATAGAATTTGTCCATCTCATCCAGGTTGTTTTATTTGTTTGCATATAGTTGTTCATAGTAATGTCTAATTATTTTTTGGATTTCTGCTGCTTGTTGTAATTCCTTCTTTTTCATTTATGATCCTGTTTATTTGAGTTTTCTCTCTTCCTTGTGAACCTTGCTAAGGGCTTATCAATTTCATTTATTTTTTTGAACAACCAACTTTTGGTTTTGTTTATCTTCTGGATTGTCTTTTTGGTTTCTATTTTGTTTATTTATAATTTTATTTTAATTATTTCCTGTCTTCTGCTTAGTTTTGGATTTTCTTGTTTCTCTTTTTCTAGTTCCTCAAGTTGGCAGGTAAGATTATTTCTTTGGCTTTTTGATATGGGCCTGTATTGCTATGAATTTGCCTCTGAGTACTTCTTTTGCAGAGTCCCATATATTTTGGAACTTTCTGTCATCTTTATCATTTGTTTTGATGTAAGTTTTAATTTCTTCTGTGATTTCCTCATTTATCCAGTGGTCTTCCAGTAGTCTGTCATTCAGTCTCCTTGTGGTATACATGCTCCTTGTTTTCTTTCTTTTCATGGTTGATTTTTAGTTTGATACCTTTATGATCAGAGAAAAAAATGAAATTATTTTAATCTTTGTGTATTTAGTCATATTTGCCCTGTGGCCTAATATATGATCAATTTTGGAGAATGATCCATGTGCATGTGAAAAAAAGAGTGTATTCTTTTTCTTGAGGGTTCATTGCCCTATAGATGTCTATTTGGTCTAGATTTTCCTTTAAAGCTTTTGTGTCGTTGTGTAGTTTCCGTTTTGTTGATCGTTGTTTGGTGAGAGTGGACTGTTAAAATCTCCTACCACTATGTGTTTTCATCAATATTTGTTTTTAGCTCTGCTAATAGTTACCTTACAAATTTTGGCACCCCCTCATTTGGTGAATATATGTTGATAATTGTAATGTCTTTCTGGTGAATTAATTACTTTATCATTAGGTAGTGACCTTCCTTGTCCTCTGTTACTTTTTTTTAGTTTGAAATCTGCTTTATCTGTTTTAAGAATGGCTACCCCTGCCTTCTTTTTGGGACCATTTGCTTGAAAGATGTTTTCCAGCCCTTTACTCTCAGTCTGTGCTTAACATTAGAGTTCAGCTATTTTTCCTGGAGTCAGCAGAATGTTGGGTTCTGTTTTTTGATCAGTCTATGTCTTTTGATTGATGAGTTTAGAGTATTAACATTTAAGGTAATTATAGAGACTTGAGATTCTGAAGTTGGCATTTTGGTGGTCATTTTGAGGTTCTGATTTGCCTCCTTGTTTTGTTTTCTTATTTATTCTTCTGTTGGTTTTGGTCTTAAGGCTTCTTGTAAGACTTCTTGGAGTGGGAGTTCAGGGGTTGTGAGTTTCTGGAGACTTTGCTTGTCTGAAAAGTTTTTAAAGTTTCAGGTGAGCACGCTGACTCACCTGAAAGGAGAGCTTTGCTGGGTAGAGTATTCTTGGCTGATAGTTTTTGTCTTGGTGTTTTTCGAAAATGTTACTCTAGACTCTCCTTGTCTAGAGTGTCTCTTCTGAGAAATCTAAAGTCAGCCTAATAGGTTTTCCTTTGGATGTTATTTGTTTCCTTTCTCTGTCAGTTTCATTATTCTTTCTTTATCTTGGACTCTTGGAAGTGTTATGATGATGTGTCTTGCTGTAGTTTCTTTCATTGATGTAGTTTGGTGTTCTTTTGGCTTCCTGTATGTCTATTTTCATTTCTTCAGGTTTGGGAAGTTCTCCATTATTTCCTAAAATAGTCTTTCAGTTCCTATGCCTCTCTCTTCTTCTGGGATTCCAATTGCTCTTATGTTTCCTTTCTTTAAGGAATCTGATAGAACTCTGAAATTTTCTTCTGTCTTCTTTGTAGTTCTCTCTTTTTCTTTCTTTGTCTTCTCTATTTCTGTGTCTTCAAAGATGCTGATTTGTTCTTCTATTTCATCTAATCTGTTTTCATGGGTTTCCCCTGCATTTTTGAGCTGCTCTGTTGCTCCTCTTATACCCTGGGTCTCTCTGTTTCTTTTTTAGTGATTCAGTCTTGTTCTTCAATTCATCAATTATGCTATTTTTACTGATGCTTTCTTTTTTATATTTCTCTACTTCTCTTAACTTGTTGAATGCTTCTGTCATGCAGTTTCCTTTTTCTTTGTATTTTTCTACTTCTTTCCTTAGCTCTCTGAGTGCTTTCATCATGCTGAGTTTGAATTCTTTGTTTGACAGATAATTGACAGATAAGGCTGGCTGACTGTACCTATAATCCCAGGTGGAGACCCACAGGCTTGAGACTGCCCCAGGCAACACGAGACCTAGTCTCTTAAAAAAAAAAGGCATTTCTTCAATGTCATCCTTGTTGGTTTCTAGCAGTTGTCTTTCCTTTGTTTTCTAGAGGGCTTGCTTGAGTATTTGCATTTTTCTTCCTTCCATTGTTTTGCATTTGGGCTTGCTCTATATGCTGAGAAACTATGGCTCTATTAATGGTTGACAATGTTGATTGGAGTCCTCTACCAAGTTGTGATTAATTCTGTCTGCTTATGCTGCTGTGGTGACTACCTGCTTTGCTTCTGTTGGCTGTTTTGGGGAACCAGTTCCTTTGCAGTCAGGTATGATGATGGGCAGGTGTGACTTCTGCTGCAGAATTTACTTTTTTCGGTCTTGGGGATTCTCTCCCTTAGGCTGATTTGGTCTCACTTCTTGCTCTGCCATGTTTCTCTGTGAGTGTTTTCCTGGGTGTGTCTTTGGTTGGTAGTAAAATTGGAGTTGTTAATCTACCCACCCCCCTATGCTTTATTTTATTTATTTATTTTTTATTTATTTTTGTTCCTTGCTTCAGGTTGGATGTTGAGATGGTATCAATTCTTTGGAGTAAGAGAGAATAAGGGGCATGTGTGCCTTCCCCCCCCCTTCCATAGCTTTGTTTAGTCTATGTTGCTTTTTCCAAGTTCTCACTCCTGTGCTGTGACTACCATTGGTTCCTTTGTCTGCAGGACAAAAAAGGTGTTTCTGGAGGGACCTGAGTTGATGCATTTACCTGAGCTGCCCTAGCCCTTCAGTTCTGCTGGTCCAAATATGCTCAGTGGCTGCTGGGACATCCCAGGCATAGAGCAAGGTGTTTCTCGAGGGACCTGAGTTGGCCTGATTGCCTGAGCTGCCCTAGACCTTCAGTTCTGCTGGTTTGAATGTGCCCAGTGGTTGCCACGACCTCTCAAACTTGGAGCTAGGTGTTTCCAGAGGGGCCTGAGTTGATGTGTTTACCTGAGCTGCATTAGCACTTCAGTTTTACTGGTTCATCATCTATAGTTTTTTCACTTACTCCAAGGTCTTGAAGATAGTTTCTTATTTTATTTCTAGATTCTTACAGTTTTGTCATTTACTTTTATAGTTAATATTCATGAAAAGTTTATTTTTGTGTTTGGTATGAAGTAGGGGGTCAAATTTAAATTTGCATATCCAATTAGTGCAGCTCAGTTATTACAAAGGGTTTCTGTTTTCATTGCATTACTACAATTTCACTTCTGAAATTAAAAACCAAATTTTCCATTAGTCCTTTCATCTTTCCTTGCACCAGTATCCCACTGTCTTAATTGCTCTAATTACATAATTAAGTTTTGATGTCTTGTAGTGTAAGTACACAACTTTTGTTCTCAAAACAATTTTAAGCTATTTATATTTCCATAAAATTTTAGTATCAACTCATCAATTTTTACACATATACACCTCTGAATTTTTATTAGTATGTATCATATCTAGAGATTATCCTTTTATTTATCACTGGTTTATAACTGCATATAATTTTCAGGAGTACAGCTTCATACCTTAGAATGTGCTTGCACTTTACCATACTCACCACAAAAGTCCCAGTGTCATACCCATTGTCATGTAGATCCTGTATCCCCTTCCCTTTAACCCTGATCCCCTTTCCTTCTGGTAACCACCATAATTTTCAACATCTAAGGATTGGTTTTATTGTTTTTTCCCTTTGGTTATTTAGTCTATATTTGAGAGAAAACACTAGGTAATTATATTTTACTTTTTGACTCATTTTACTGTCATAATCACTTTATGTACCATATGTTGTCACAAATGGCAAGATTTCATCTCTTTAAGTAGCTAAGCAGTACTCTGTTGAATACATACACTACAACCTCTCTATCTAATCATTCTTTGATGGCTATTGAGGTTGATTCCATGTATGACTATTGTGAACAATGCTATTATTGACATAGGGGTGCAAATATCTTTTTAAATTTGTGTTTTGATATTCTCTAGATAAATACCTAGGAAAGGCATTTCCAGATTGTATTTTTATTTTTACCTTTTGTTTTTCCTATCAACAGTATATGAGAGTTCCTATTTATCCACATCCTTCTCAACATTTGTTTCTATTTTTGATATAGGCCATTCTCATGCATATAAGGTAATGTCTCATTTTGGTTTTGATTTGTATTTTCCTAATAATAAATAATACTAATAAATTGGATAATAATAAATAAGTAAATAAATAACACCTAATAATAATAAATACCTAATAATAACCTGAATGAGAATTTATCTTAAATTTTACATAAATATGACTTTTCTTTCCATCTTTTTTAATTTCTTTTCCTTCCTCTTTAGTTCTTAACATTTTTTCTCAATGAATTTTTAATTCCCAGTATAAAAGTATTTGGTTTTTTTGATAACATCTACTTTGTGTTTTCTAAAAGGTAATTTTCTTTTTGTTTTTATGCATATAATTGGCATTTGGTTTTTTGGTTTATTTACCTTGTCTTCAGGAATTCTTGCTACATTTATTTATTTTATTGAATATATTGTTCATAGAGTATTTAGTTTTTATGTGTACAACTCTGTATTCTGTAATGATATTTTTAGTAATTCTTTTCAGTATGTATCATTTCTTTTTTTTTTTCCCTAAGAGCTATGGTATTGTTTTATCATTACATATTACATGTTGGGGGAAATCTTCCAGTATTTCATCTGGAAGTATGAAGTTTTATATGAAAATGTATCAAGTGTGTATTCTTTTAGATGTAATTTATCAGATTATGAAAGTTCTCTGCTATTCCTAATTTTATAAGAATTTTGCATTGACATCATGAGAGGATTTTAAAGCTTAATTTAATGCCTTTGTTGCATCTGTGTTAAAGGTGTCAAGTTTTCCCCTTCTCCCTTTTTATTTTAATGTAATTGTTTAATTGAATTTTAAATGCTGAACAGATCTTACTTATTCAGAATAAAGACATATGAATTGTAACATATTTTCCTGTATGTTGGTGAGACTCTTCTGGATTTTGTCTATGTTTCAAAAAAAAGGTCTCTTTCTTGCATCAGGCTTTGGTATTAAACTTACGCTGACATTATAAAGTCAACTGAGAATTTTCTCCATTTTCCTTCCATTCTATGGGATAGGTTATATAATTCTGGGCTTCTTTCTTTCTTAAATATTTAGAAGAAGTCACCAAGTCACCAAGTGAAATTTTATTTGTGGGATTAATTTACTAGTGAATTTAATTTCTTTAATCTAAAACTCTTCAGATTCCATTTTTCTGCCATATTTCTTTCAGTTTAAATTTGTCTTGTAAAAATGTTCATTTCATCTAAAAATTTAATAATATTTTTAACAGCTTATTGTCTTTTTAATATCTACAGAACCTTTGGTAATGTCCCTTTGTTCTTAACTAAAATGGCAGACTTGTACATAGTTTTTCTCCTGAGGAATCACTTTGTTAAGAGGTTATTAATTTTATTATCCTTTCAAAGAAATAATTTTCATATTTGCAGATTTATTGGATATGTTTGTCTTCCCTATTTGATATGTTTGTCTTCCCTATTAGTTTCTCTTTTATTTTTGTTATTTCTTCTTCCTGTTTTCCTGGGGCTAATTTTTCATTATTTATTTTTAAATATTTTATTTTTAAAATGGGTATTTAGCTATTCCTTTTTTCAATATATACAGTTAAGAGCAGCTCGTATGGATACATTGCGCTGTTGAGTGTGTGTGTTTGCATTTATAGATATAGGCCATGAACATTTGTATCTAGGCTGTGTACATTTGGTGCTATATTTACTGGTTTACTTTTTTTTTAGTTCTTTCAGTAATATTATGTTTCTCCCTTTTTTCTTGCCTTTTTAAAAGTAATCATTAAAAAAATCTTATTCTATTTTTGTCACTTCCTAAATCAATGGTTTTGTTATCATTTTTGTATTTCCTCAAAAAGCTAAAACATGCATCCTTAAGTTTTTCCAGTGTAATATAATTTAATTCTTTTACTTTTTACATAACAATTCTAGGACCATAGAACACTTTATTTCTATTTATATACCTCCTTCCTGTGTGATTGTTATCTTGTAATTTTCTACACATACTAAATATTGCAGTGTACAACTATTATTGTTTTGTTCAGTAAATATTTAGACTAGTGCACTTTTTTGTTTACCCCTTTATTACTCTTCATTGCATTCCAATGGTTGCATCTGGGATCAATTTTCTTCTTGACCAATCAACACCTTTTAAAAGGATACTTACTATATTTCATATAGTATTTCTAGTTATTTTCAGGTTTTTTTGAGGATAATGAACCATGTTTACAGAAATGGAAATTAGTTATTTCTTTTCAGTGAATGCACATTCTTTATGATAGAATTCTCGGATTGACCTGAATGAGCCCTTCATTTAAAAAACCTGATTGCACTTTCAGTGAAAATTCAGGAACAAAATGAAAATAGGAATAATTATTTTGAACTAATAAGAACTATTAGACTTCAGTTATTTTCTTTAGTTAGATTGGCGTGTAGAGTTAATATTTAACTATGCAGGGAGTTAATTTCTTTTAAAATCATTGAAATGACATGGTTAATTGAAACATGCTAAAACAGTACCCTGTATATATCTGTAATACTGATTTCAATTTCAATCAAATATCACAGATGCATTTCACCCCCTCTAGTTTTGTAGTTTTTTCATCTTTTTATCCCTACTGTTGCTTTGGATTTTTGTTTAACATTCTGTGCTACTTCCTTTCATTATATTTACCTTCGTGTTAGATTAATTTCATCCCCTGAAACCTCACATGCTTTACTGTCTCTTAGTTTGATGGTAATAATAGTTATTATTATTTTTCTGTTTATTCTGTTAGGGCATAAGGATGCCAAGGGATGTTACCTGATAAAACCCTGTTTTGAGTCTATGATAATATCTACCATGTATTCTCCTGAGATAATACACACAAGTCATGATATCAGAAATAGACATTCCTTGATATTAAAAAATCTCTATTAGTAAAATCTCTTCTGCAACCATATATACTAACTTGGAAAATTGTTATGACATTTCTTTCCCTCTGATTTCCTTTGGAATGTGAAATTTATAAACATCGCTGTTGTTTCAGATCTGAATGTTAGAAAATGAAAGGTCTTTGAAGAATTTGACAGATTCACCAAAGCTGAATTTTATTTCTATTGCAAAGCAAGCATTGTCTGTTTGTATTTATTATATATAATTAGGAACTTACTGGAGTCTAATGAAAGCTAGTATATATCATTACTGTTGCAGAAATATATCTTTGACAATCAACAGAATTAAATTCTGTGTATAGAGATATTTTGGTATTCAGGGATTGTCAGACCTTTGGTTTAAGGAAGTTTGATGAGGTTACTATGAACTTCATTGTTCAAATGAAAAGTTCAGAATAGAGAGTATAATGGAATTTGGAATCTATTCTATCTGCTTTTGAATACAGTCCAGCTATTATATTAATACCTAGACGAGTAGAACAGAGCTGGCCCTATGTGCAATTTTTCTTACTTTGAAACAGGCTACATGAAGAATTTTTATGTTTTGTTTTTGAAAAGTAGGTAGATTATATTCTTGGTTCATCTTTGTTTTGCAGAGGTAAAATTAGAGGCCTCAGCCTCCTGCTGGCAGAACAAGCTCTCAATTTCTCACTGTCGAAATTCAATCTGATTTCTATCTTTTTCACTAAAAAGCTGTCAACAGCAAATAAGCATTCCCTATCAAAGAGCCACATTCATTTCTGAGGTATACAAATTCCTCTCATGGGAAGGGATTC
The DNA here is from genome assembly GCA_004024945.1 of Uropsilus gracilis. Taxonomy (NCBI): domain Eukaryota; kingdom Metazoa; phylum Chordata; class Mammalia; order Eulipotyphla; family Talpidae; genus Uropsilus; species Uropsilus gracilis. The sequence goes on along the minus strand of PVHY01031526.1, from coordinate 1,566 downwards.
AAGTAATTTAAATTGTTTCTGACTTTTAATTTCTTTCCTAGAAAATGGGAAATGATATTAGCATGTACTCTAACTGCAATACAGAATGGAAGAAGAAAAGATAGGCTTCAATACTCTTCTGTGTGTTATCCTAGGACCTTTAAGCCCAAGTACAGCATTTTTATGATCCATAAAAACTGTTTCCACCTGCACTTTTTCTTAGCAGCTAGAGATCTAATCAGGACTCTAGCTGAAAGCATCAATATAAACTCATTGTTTTGGAAGCCAACTTGATACAGGAGTATAATTTATTGGCATCATGAAAATTGGAGATACCATTGATATAAAAATTTGTTTTAAGAAATTTCTTAGAGTTTAGTTTGAGCAGTGGCCATTTCTTTGGAAAAGGATGATATTCTCGATATTGTCTCCTCATTTTCACTTGTTTGGGTTTATTTTATTTATTTAAGGGGAAGGTTTAATAAAGTGCTTGGTTTTTAGCTGCACATTTATGATGAGCACATGCATATCTCTGGTTGTAGAATTTCCTTAAATAGACTTGTACAAATTGTGAACTTTCAGTTTCAAACTGTAAATTTCATTATCTTTCATTCTGTCCTGCCAGTTCATGCAAACATTCAAATCCCAAAATCTCATGATTGAAAAAGAAGTGGTAGGCATGGTGTATACATACAAATGAGAAAGCCACCTAATACAGTTAAAAGGAAAATTTCCTTCTGTGCAAATGCATTTGACAGTATTTAGAAAAGAAGTAGCATTTAAGAAGTAGATTTGCAGTGAGCTAGAAGTTTTCTGCGGAGGTTGTCAGATGACTGCCAGAACTTTTAAAGTCTTCCTGTTTTTCTTAAGAGTATTGTGATTGCATATATAGTCAACTGACCTTTGACAAAGGAGTGAAAAACTTACATTGGAACAAAGCTAACCTCTTCAATAAATGGTGCTGGGAAAACTGGACTAAGACATGCAAAACAGTGAACCAAGACAACTCCCTCACACCATGTACAAAAATCAACTCAAAATGGATAAAAGATTTAGATGTCAGACCCGAAACTGTAACGTACATAGAGGAAAACTTGGGCAAAACCCTCCATGAATTACAATTCAGAAATCCCTTTCTGGAAACATCTACAGATGGGAAAAAAATGAAGGAAAACATAAACAGATGGGACTACATCAAACTAAAAAGCTTCTGTACAGCAAAAGAGACAACAGAAAAAAATAAAAGCCCACCCAAATGGGAAAAAATTTTTCCCTCCACAGAGTGATAGGGTTTAATAATGAAGATCCACAAGAAATTCACACAGCTAAACAAAAGCAAAACAAGAAACCCAATCAAAAAATGGGGAGAAGAACTAAAAAGACAGTTTTCCAAAGAGGAAATACAAATGGCCAACAGGCACATGAAAAATTGCTCAGTGTCACTAGCAATAAGGGAAAGGCAAATCAAAACCACAATGAAAAATGAAGCGCACAACTATGAGCAGGAGGGAAAGGGGGGAAAGGGAGGGGAGGCAAATCCTTGAGATTACAATATTGTGAAATGTATATATAAATTAATTAAAAAAA
>PVHY01031524.1:0-12717 GCA_004024945.1 Uropsilus gracilis | reverse complement strand
TAAAACGCTCCAAAAAGAGATAGAAGAAGACATAAGGAAATGGAAAAATATTCCCTGTTCATGGATTGGAAGAATTAATATTATCAAAATGACCATCCTACCAAAGGCAATCTACAGATTCAATGCAATTCCAATAAAAATCCCAATGACATTCTTTAAAGAGATAGAACAAAAATTACTGAAATTCGTATGGAATAACCAAAGACCCCGTATATCAAAAAGCCTCCTGACCAGAAAAAAACGAAAATGGGGGTATAACAATTCCAAACTTAAACTATACTACAATGCCATAATACTTAAAACAGCTTGGTATTGGTACAAATACAGACTATCAGAACAATGGAACAGAATTGAGAGTTCTGAAATAAAACCACACATATATAGTCAACTAATTTTTGATGAAGGTGTGAAAAAGCTACCTTGGAACAAAGATAGCCTCTTCAATAGATGGTGCTGGGAAAATTAGACTAAGACATGCAAAAAAATGGACCTAGAAAACTCCCTTAATCCATGTACAAAAATCTACTCAAAATGGTTAAGAGACTTAGATGTCAGACCTGAAACCATAGCATACATAGAGGAAAACTTGGGCAAAACTCTCCATGAACTACAGTTCAGAAATCCCTTTCTGGAAACATCCACAGATGGCGAAAAAATGAAGGAAAACAAACAGATGGGACTACATCAAACTGAAAAGCTTCTGTACAGCAAAAGAGACAATAGAAAAAAACTAAAAGATGCCCAACCGAATGGGAAAAAAAATCTTTGCTCTCCACATGAGTGATAAGGGTTTAATAACGAAGATCCACAAGAAACTCACACAACTAAACAAAAGCAAAACAAAAAGCCCAATGAAAAAATGGGGAGAACTAAAAAGACACTTCTCCAAAGAGGAAATACAAAGGGCCAACAGGCACATAAAAAATTGCTCAACATCGCTAGTAATAAGGGAATTGCAAATCAAAACCACAATGAGATACCACCTCACACCAGTAAGAATGGCCTACATCCAAAGAACAGGCAACACAAATTGCTGGTGAGGATGTGGAGAGAAAGGAACACTACTACACTGCTGGTGGAAATGTAATCTAGTTCAACCACTATGGAAAGGGGTGTGGAGGACCCTCAAGCTAATGAAAAAAAAACTACCATTGACCCAGCAATTGCTCTTCAGGGAATCTACCCAAAAGAGACCTCAATATGGGTACAAAAGGACACCTGTACCCGGATGTTTACTGCAGCATAATTTATTGCAAGGTCATGGAAACAACCTAAATGCCCCAAAACAGAGGACTGGATGAAAAAATTGTGGTATATATACACGATGGAATATTACTCATCAATTAAAAATGACAAATTTGACAACTTATTTACAACATGGATGCATTTAGAAGAAATCATATTAGCTGAAACAAGCCATAAAGAAAAAGGCAGAAACCAAATGGTTTCACTAATGTATGGGATATAGTGAAAAAAATAAAATAAATAAAAGCCTTGAGGAAAGTCAAAACAAGCTAAGCACCAAAATGAAGTGCACAACTATGAACAAGAGGGAAAGGGGGGAATGGGAGGGGAGGGAGGGAGGGCAAACCCTTGAGATTACAAAGTTGTGAAATTTATATATAAATAAAGAAAAAAAAGTCATGATTTCTCCCACCTGTTATTAACAATATTTTCATTCAAATTCGTGCTGACTTAGGCCTTTCAGGCCAAGAGGCAGAGTTTTCAGTGAGAAACCCCTGAATGCAAAATGACTCCAAAGGGTGCAGTATATATCTTTCTGTGACTTGTCTGTACTTTGATGATCATCGGTGAAATCTCCCTAAGTTATACATTTGATGACTTAGAAAAGGATATAGTCCTATCACCCACAGATCTTAAGTCATGATTTCTTCCATTTAGTATAAACCTTTTTTCATTAAAATTCCTGCTGATTTAGACCTTTCAGGCCAACAGGCAGTGTTTTCAGTGAGAAACCTCCTGAATTCAATCAGATTCCAAAGGGTGCATTATATTACTTTGTGTGTCCTCTCTGTACTTTGATGATCATAGATGAAATCTATGTTTTACCCTTCATTGGTAGAAACCTATTTAAGCCCATATAACCCACAAATCTTAAGTCATGATTTCTCCCACTTGTTATTAACTCCTTTTTCATTCAAATTCCTGCTTATTTAGGCTTTTCAGGCCAACAGGCAGTCTTTTCAAGAGAAACCTCCTGAATTCAATCAGAATCCAAAGGGTGCATTATATACCTTTCTGTGACTTCTATGTATTTTAATAATCAAAGATGAAATCTCTCTATGTTTTACACTTCATGGAGTAGAAAAGGATATAATTCCATACACCTACAGATCTTACACGTATTTACCCACTTGTTATTAGCCCTTTTTTCATTCAAATTCCTGGTGATTTAAGCTTTTCTGACCAACTGGCAGTGGTTTCATAGAGAAAACCCCTGAATTCAAAATGACTCCAAAGGGAGCAGTGTATATCTTTCTGTGACTTCTCAGTACTTTGAAGATCACAGATGAAATCTCTCTATGTTTAACACTTCAAGGAGTAGAAAAGGATAAAGTCCATATCACCTGCACGTCTTAACTTTCGTCTTCGCCCACGTGTTATTAACACTTTTTTTCATTCAAATTTCTGCTGATTTACCCCTTTCAGGCCAACAGGCAGTGTCTTCAGTGAAAAACTTCCTGAATTCAATCAGACTCCAAAGGGTGCAGTATATACCTCTCTGTGAACATTCTGTACTTTGATGATCATAGATGAAATCTCTCTTTGTTTTACACTCATGGATTAAAAAGGATATATGTACATATCACCCAAAGATCTTAAAACATGATTTCTCCCAGTTGTTATTAACACTTTTTTCATTCAAATTCCTGCTGATATAGCCCTTTCAGGCCAAAAGGCAGTGTTTTCAGTGAGAAAACTCCTGAATTCAATGAGACTCCAAAGGATGCATTACATTCTTTCTGTGACCTCTCAGTACATTGATGATCATAGATGAAATCTATATTTACATACACTTCTTTGTATAAACGTATATAAGTCGATATTACTCACAGATCTTAAGATGATTTCTCCCACTCATTATGAACACTTTTTTGATTTAAATTCCTACTGTTAGACTTTTCTGGCCAACAGGCTGCGTTTTTCTGCAAGAAACCTCCTGAATTCAATTGAACTCCAAAGGGTGCAATGTATATCTTTATGGACCATTCCTGTACGTTGATATTTATAGATGAAATTCTCTATGTTTTACACTTCATGGAGTAGAGAAGGATATAAGTCCATATCACCCACAGATCTTAAGTCATGATTTCTCCCACTGGTTATTAACCCTTTTTTCATTCAAATTCCTGCTGATTTAGGCCTTTCAGGAAAACAGGCAGTGTTTTCAGCAACAAACATCCTGAATACTATCAAACTCTAAAGAGGTGAAGTATATATCATTCTGTGACTTGTCTGTACTCTGATGATCATAAAAGAAATCTATGTTTTGCACTTCATTGGTAGAAACTGATATAAGTCCATATTACCCACAGATCTTAAGTCATGATTTCTCCCGCTTGTAATGAACCCTTTTTTATTCAAATTCCTGCTAATTTGGGCATTTCAGGCCAACTGGCTTTGATTTCAGGGAGAAAATTTGTGAATTCATTCAGACTCTAAAAGGTGCAATATATATCTTTCTGTGACCTTCTGTTCTTTGATGATCATAGATAAAATCCATGTTTTATAATTCATCGGGTAGAAAATTATGTAAGTCCATATCATCCACAGATCTTAAGTCATGATTTCTCTCAGTTGTAAAAATTAATCATTTTTTAATTCATATTCCTGCTGATTTAGGCCTTTCAGGGTAACAGTGTTATCAGTGAGACACCTCCTGAATTCAATCAGACTCCAAAGGGTGCAGCATATACCTTTTTGTGAACACACTGTACTTTGATGATCATAGATGAAATCTATGTTTTACACTTCATGTGGTAGAAAATTATATAAGTCCTTATTACCCAAAGATTTTAAGGCATTATTTCTCCAAATTGTTATTAAATTTTTTCATTCAAATGCCTGCTGATTTAGGCCTTTCAGGCCAATAGGCAGTGCTTTTAGTGAGAACGCACCTGATTTCAGAAAGACTCCAATGGTTCTATATATATATCATTCTGTGACTACTCTGTACTTTGATGATCATAGATGAAATCTCTCTATGTTTTACACTTCATGGATTAGATAGGGATATAAGTCCATATCACCCACAGATATTAAGTCATGATTTCTCCCACTTTTTATTAATCTTTTGTCATTCAAATTTTCCTGATTTGGCCTTTCAGGCCAACAGGCAGTGTTTTCAGGAAAAAAATTCTGAACGTAATCAGACTCCAAAAGGAGCATTATAAGTCTTTCTGTGACTTCTCTGTACTTTGAGGATCATCAGTGAAATATATATTTTACACTTCATAGGTAGAAAAGGATATAAGTCCATATACCCTAAGATCTTGAGTCATGATTTCTCCCACTTGTTATTAATCCTTTTCATTCATTCCTGCTATTTAGGCCTTTCAGACCAACAGGCAGTAATCTGCGAGTAATCTTCTGAATTGAATCACACTCCAAAGGGTGCATTATATATCTTTATGGATATAGACAAAATCTCTATGTTTTACAATTCATGGAGTAAAAAGGGTATTAGTCCTTATCACCCACAATCTTAAGTCATGATTTCTCCCACTGGTTATTAACCCTTTTTTCATTCAAATTCCTGCTGATTTAGGCCTTTCAGGCCAAGAGGCATTGTTTTCAGTGAGAAATATCCTGAATTCACTCAGACTCAAAGGGTGTAGTACATATATTTCTGTGACTTCTCTGTATTTTGATAATCACAGATGATATCTCTCTACATTTTACACTTCATGGAGTAGAAAAGGATATAGTCCATATCATCCACAGATCTTGCACCATTTCTCCCACTTGTTATTAGCCATTATTTCATTCAATTTCCTACTTATTTAAGCTTTTCAGGCCAAGTGGCATTGTTTTCAGGGAGAAAACACCTGAAATCAATCAGACTCCAAAGGGTGCAGTATATATCTTTCTTTGACATCTCTGTATTTTGATAATCACAGATGAAATCTCTCTAAGTTTTACACTCATGGAGTAGAAAGTATATTGTCCATATCACCTGCAGATATAACACTATTTTCCCCACTTATTATTAGCCCTTTTTTCCATTAAATTCCTGCTGATTTAAGCTTCTCAGGCCTACTGGCAATGTTTCCAGGGAGAAAACTCCTGAAATCAATCAGACTCCAAAGGGTGCAATATATATCTTTCTGTGACTTCTCTGTACTTTGATGATCATAGATGAAATCTATGTTTTACACTTTATCAGATTGAAAACTATGTAAGTCCATATTACCCATAGATCGTAAGTCATGATATCCCCCTATTGTTGTTAACCATTTTTCATTCAAATGCCTGCTAATTTAGGCCTTTAAGGTCAACAGGCAGAGTTTTCAGCAAGAAACCTCCTGAATAAAAATACTGCAAAAGGTGCAGTAGATATCTTTTTGTGACTTCCCTTACTTTGATGATAATCGGTGAAAACTCCCATGTTTTACACTTCATGACACAGAAAAGGATATAGTCCATATCACACACAGATCTTAACTCATGTAATCTCCCACTTGTTATTAACGCTTTTTTCATTCAAATTCCTGCTGATTTAGGCTTTTCAGGCTAACAGCGAGTGTTTCAAGGGAAAAAAATACTGAATTCAATCAGACTCCAAATTGTGCAGTAAATATCTTGCTGTGACTTCTCTGTACTTCGATGATTATATATGAAATCTCTCTATATTTTCTAATCCACTTCATGGATTAGAAAAGGATATAAGTCCATATCTCCCACATATCTGAAGTCATGATTTCTCGCCTTCGTTATTAACCCTTTTTTCATTCAAATTCCTGCTGATTTAGACCTTTCAGGCCAACAGGCAGTGTTTTCCATGCAAAATCTCCTGAATTCAATAAGACCCAAAGTGTGCATTATTTAACTTTTTTTGACCTCTCTGTATTTTGATAATCACAGATGAAATCTCTCTATATTTTACAATTCATAGAGTAGAAAAGGATATAATTCCATATCACCCACAGATTTTACACTATTTCTCCCACTTGTTATTAGCCCTTTTTCATTCAAATTCCTGCTGATTTAAGGTTCTCAGGACAACTGGCAATGTTTTCGGGAGGAAACTCCTGAATTCAATCAGACTCCAAATAGAACAGTGTATATCTTTCTGTGACTTCTCTGTACTTTGATGATCAAAATGAAATCTCTCTATATTTAACACTTCATGGAGTAGAAAAGGATATGTCCATATCAATGGCAGATCATAACTCATGATTTCTCCCATGTGTTATTAATCCTTTATTCTTTCAAATCCCTTCTGTTAGGCTTTACAGGCCAACTGGCAGTGTTTTCAGCGAGAAACCTCCTGAATTCAATCAGACTCCAAAGGGTGCAGTATATATCTTTATGTGACTTCTCTGTACTTTGAAGAGTATAGATGAAATCGCTCTATGTTTAACACTTCTTGGAGTAGAAGGGAATAAAAGTCCATATCACCCTCAGGTCTTTAATCATGATTTCTCCCACTTGTTATTATTGCTTTTTTTCATTCAAATTTCTGCTTATTTATGTCATTCAGACCAACAGGCATTGTTTTTCAGCTAGAACCCTCCTGAATTCAATCAGACTCCAAAGGGTGCTGTATATATCTTTCTGGAACTTCCCTGTAGTTTCATGTTTATAGATGAAATCCTCTATGTTTTACATTTCATGGAGTAGAAAAGGATATAAACCCAGTCACCCACAGCTCTTAAATCATGATTTCTTTCACTGTTATTAACACTTTTTTCATTCAAATTCCTGCTGATACAGGCCTTTGTTACTTGTCAGTGTTTTCAGGGAGAAAACTCTTGAATTCAAACAGATTCAAAGATTGCATTATATATCTTTCTGTGACTTCTCTGTATTTTGATGACGAGAAACCTTTTGAATTCTATCACACTCCAAATGATGAAATATATATCTTTATGGACATTCCATGTATGTTGATGTTTCTAGATGAAATCTCTATACGTTTTGCACTTCATTGAGTGGAAGAGCATATAAGTCCATATCACCTCCATCTATTAATTCAGGGTTTTGGTTGTTGTTATTAACCTTTTTTCCATTAAATATCCTGTGGATTTAGTCTATTAAGGCGAATTGCCAGTGTTTTCAGAGAGAATGCTCCTGATTCCTAACAGATTCCAAAAGAGCATTTTATATCTTACTGTAACTGCTCTGTACCATTGATGTTTAGAGATGAATTCGCTCTTTATTGTACACTTGATTGTGTGGAATTGGATATTAGTCCATCGTACCCACAGGTCTTAAGACATGATTTATAGCACTTGTTATCCCTTTTTTCTTTGCAATTCCTGCTATTTCTGTCTTTCAGACCAACTGGCATTGTTCACAGCGAGAAACTTGTGAATTCAGTCTGTCTCCAAAGGGTGCAGTGTATGTTTTTCTGTAACTTCTCTGTACTTTGATGTTTATAGAAAAACTCTCTAAGTATTACACTTCATAGAGTAGAATAGGATCTAAGTCCAAATCATCTCCAGCTTTTAAATCATGATTTCTATCACGTGTAATTAACCATCCTTTCATTCAAATTCCTGTATGGGTCGGCTTTGAGGGTGAATTTCCAGCATTTTCAGCCAAATGCTCCTTAACTGAAACAGACTACAAAGGAGCGGTTTATATCTTACTTAACTTTTCTCTACTTGGATGTATAGGGAGAAAATATCCTAAGTTGTAAATATCATCAAATACCATAGGATCTAAGTCCATCTCACTCCAGCTCTTAAGTATAATTTCTCCCACTTGTTATTAACCCCTTTTTCATTCAAATTCATGCTGTATTATGCCTTTCATGCCAACATGCAATGTTTTCAGGGAGAAACCTCCTGAATTCAAAAAGACTCCAAAGGATGCAGTATATATCATTATGTGACTTCTGTATAGTTTGATTATCATGATTAAGTAGCTCTATGTTTTACACTTCATGGAGTAGAAAAGGATATAAGTCTGTATGACCAACAGATCTTAAGTCATGATTTCTCCCACTTGTAATTAACTCTTTTTTCATTCAAATTCATGCTGATTTTTGCCTTTCAGGCCATAAGGCAGTGTTTTCAGGGAGAAACTCCTGAATTCAATCATGCTCCTAAGATTGCATTATATATCTTTCTGTGACTTCTCTGTACTTTGATGATCATAGATGAAATCTATATTTTACACTTCATTGGGTAGAATTTGGTATAAGTCCATATCACCCACAGAACTTAACTCATGATTTCTCCCACTTGCTATTATTCCTTTTTCATTCAAATTCCTGCTGAAATAGGCTGTTCAGGGCAACTGGCATTTTTTTCAGGGAGAAAACTCCTGAATTTAATCAGTATCCAAAGGGTGCAGTTTATATCTCTGTGTGACTTATCTTGGCTTAGATGATCATAGATGAAATCTCTTTATGTTTTTACTTAATGGACTGGATGACGATATAAGTCCATTTCACCCAAATATCTTAAGTCATGATTTCTCCCACTTGTTATTACCAATTTTTACATTCAAATTCCTACTGATTTAGGCCTTTCAGGCCAACAGGTAGTATTTTTAGGGAGAAACCTCCCTCCTGAATTCAATCAGACTCCAAAGGGTGCAGTATATATCTTGCTGTGACTTCTCTGTACTATGATGATGATATATGAAACTCTCTATGTTTTACACTTCATGGTTTAGAAAAGCTTATATGTCCATATCACCCACAGATCTTAAGTTGTGATTTCTCACAATGTTATCAACCATTTTTTTCATTTAAATTCCTGCTGATTTAGGTTTTTCAGGCCAACTGGCAGTGTTTTCAGGGAGAAACCTCCTGAATACAATCAGACTCCAAAAGGTGCAATATATATCTTTCTGTGAGTTCTCTGTACTTTAATGATGATAGATGAAATCTCTCTATGCTTACATTTCATGCAGTAGAAAAGGATATTGGTGCATATCACCCACAGATCTTAAGTTGTGTTTTCTCCCATTGTTATTAACACTTTTTTTTTCAAATTCCTGCTGATTTAGGCCTTTCAGGCCAACGGGCATGTTCTCTGCGTGAAACCTTCTGAATTCAATCAGACTCCAAAGGGTGCAGTATATATCTTTCTGTGACTTTTCTGTACTATGATGATGATATATGAAACTCTCTGTTTTACACTTCATGGTATAGAAAAGTTTATATGTCCATATCACCCACAGATCTTAAGTTGTGATTTCTCACAATGTTATCAACCATTTTTTCATTTAAATTCTTGCTGATTTAGGCCTTTCAGGCCAACGGGCATGTTCTCTGTGTGAAACATCCTGAATTCAATCAGACTCCAAAGGGTGCAGTATATATCTTTCTGTGACTTCTCTACACTTTGATGATCATAGATGAAATCTCTATATGTTTTACATTTCATGGGGTAGAAAAGGATATAAGTCCATGTCACACAAGAGCTTAACTCATGATATCTCCCACTAATTATTAACCCTTTTTTCATTCAAATTCATTTGATTTAGGCCTTTCAGGACATAAGCAGTGTTTTCAGTGAGAAACCTCCTGAGTTAAATCAGACTCCAACGGTTGCAATATATATTTTTCTATGACTTCTCTTTACTGTGATGATCATAGATGAAATCTCTCTATATTTTAAACTTCATGGCGTTGAAAAGGATATGTCATATCATCCCAGATATTAAGTCATGATTTCTCCCACTTGTTATTAACCCCTTTTTCATTCAAATTCCTGCTGATTTAGGCCTTTCATGCCAAAAGGCAGTGTATTCAGCGAGAAACCTTCTGAATTCAATCACAGTCCAAAGGGTGCTCTATATATCTTTTGTAACTTCCCTGTACGTTGATTTATAGATGAAATCTCTCTATGTTTTACACTTCATGGAGTAGAAAAGGATATAAGTTCCTATTAACCACAGATAGTAAGTCATGATTTCTCCCACTGTTTTTATCCATTTTTCTTTCAAATACCTGCTGATTTAGGCCTTTTAGGACAACAGGGTGTTTGAAGCTGAAACCTTCTTAATTCAATCAGACTCCAAAGGGCACACTGATTACTTTCTGTAACCTCTCTGTTCTTTGATGATCAAAGATGAAATCTATGTTTTACAATTAATTGGTAGAAAAGGATATAAATCCATATCACCCACAGATCTTAAGTCATGATTACTCGCATTTGTTATTTACCCATTTTTCATTCAAATTCCTTCTGATTTAGGCCTTTCAGGCCACCAGGCAGTGTTTTCAGCAAGAAACCTTCTGAATTCAATCGCACTCCAAAGGGTGCAATATATATCTCTAAGGGAACTTCCCTGTACGTTGAGTTATAGATGAAATCTCTCTATGTTTTGCACTTCATGGAGTAGAAAATGATATAAGAACATATCACCCACAGATCTTAAGTCAGGATTTCTCTCACTTGTTATTAACCTTTTTTCATTAAAATTCCTGCTGATTTAGGTCTTTCAGGCCAACAGGCAGTGTTTATCAAGAAACCTCCAGAATTCAATCAGATTCCAAATGGTTCAGTATATATCTTTCTGTGACTACTCTGTACTTTGATGATCATAGATGAAATCTCCCTATGTTTTACACTTCATGGAGTAGAAAAGGATAAGTCCATATCACCCACAATTCTTAAGACATGATTTCTCCCACTTGTTTTTTTTTTATTGTTGTTTTTTTTTTTACTTTATCATGGACATATTTTATTTCGTAAAGATCATTCTAACATCCTAAGAAATAATAGTTTAGGTAATTTACAAAGTGATGGTTCTCTCTTTGGATGATTGGAATACTCAGGAATTAATTTTTCCAGTATCAAACAAACTAAATCCAGGGGACTTAGAAATGATATTAAGAGCTTACAAGTTTATCTTTTTTACAAGTAGATAATTGGTTCATTTTATTTTGAATTATTTTCAATCTTTTTATTATGTCATCACTGGTGATTGAAATTTAGAAAGACAAGAAATGAATAATGTTAGTAGATTGTGGCTCAATTGTTTGGACAAGTCTTCCAAAGTCTAGCCTCTGATTTATGACTCATCTAAAGCAATAATTTTAAAGAGTCCCTCATCAAAACATTTTTTTCTTTATTTATATATAAATCGCACAACTTTGTAATCTCAAGGGTTTGCCCCCCCCTTCTTTCCCCCCCCCCTTTCCCTCCTGTTCATAGTTGTGCGCTTCATTTTGGTGCTTAGCTTGTTTTGACTATCCTCAAAGCTATTGTTTTTTTTTTTCACTATATCCCATACATTAGTAAAACCATTTGGTTTCTTCCTTTTTCTTTATAGGTTGTTTCCATGACCTTGAAATAAATTGTGCTGCAGTAAACATCCGGGCACAGGTGTCTTTTTGTTCCAACATTGAGGTCTCTTTTGGTAGATTCCCAGAAGAGCAATTGCTGGGTCAAATGGTAGTTTTTTTTTCATTAGCTTGAGGGTCCTCCACACCCCTTTCCATAGTGGTTGAACTAGATTACATTTCCACCAGCAGTGTAGTAGTGTTCCTTTCTCTCCACATCCTCGCCAGCAATTTGTGTTGCCTGTTCTTTGGATGTGGGCCATTCTTACTGGTGTAGGGTGGTATCTGATTGTGGTTTTGATTTGCATTTCCCTTATTACTAGTGATGTTGAGCAATTTTTCATGTGCCTGTTGGCCATTTGTATTTCCTCTTTGGAGAAGTGTCTCTTCAGTTCTTCCCCCCCATTTTTTGAATGGACTTTTTGTTTTGCTTTTGTTTAGTTGTGTGAGTTTCTTGTGGATCTTCGTTATTAAACCCTTGTCACTCATGTGGAGGGCAAAGATTTTTTCCCATTCGGTTGGGCATCTTTTAGTTTTTTCTGTTGTCTCTTTTACTGTACAGAAGCTTTTTAGTTTGATGTAGTCCCATCTGTTTATGTTTTCCCTCATTTTTTTGCCATCTGTAGATGTTTCCAGAAAGGGATTTCTGAACTGCAGTTCATGGAGAGTTTTGCCCAAGTTTTCCTCAATGTATGCTATAGTTTCAGGTCTGACCTCTAAGTCTCCTATCCATTTTGAGTTCATTTTTGTGCATGAGGTAAGGGAGATTTCTTGGTCCATTTTTTTGCATGTCTTAGTCTAATTTTCCCAGAACCATTTATTGAAGAGGCTATGCTGGTTCCAAGGTAAGTTTTACACACCTTTATTGAAGATTAGTTGACTATATATGTGTGGTTTTATTTCAGGGCACTCAATTCTGTTCCATTGTTCTGATTGTCTGTTTTTGTACCAATACCAAGCTCTTTTAAGTATTATGGCTTTGTAGTATAGTTTGAAGTTTGGAATTGTTATACCCCCATTTTCTTTTTTTTGGTCAGGAGGCTTTTTGATATACGGGGTCTTTTGTTATTCCATACGAATTTCAGTAATTTTTGTTCTATCTCTTTAAAGAATGTCATTGGGATTTTTATTGGAATTGCATTGAATCTGTAGATTGCCTTTGGTAGGATGGTCATTTTGATAATATTAATTCTTCCAATCCATGAACAGGGAATATTTTTCCATTTCCT
>PVHY01031523.1:0-12617 GCA_004024945.1 Uropsilus gracilis | reverse complement strand
TAAAAAAAAAAAAAAAAAAAAATTAACACCTTTATTATTAGAGGGAAATTAATATCATAAAGGTGCTCAAATATTATCCTTTATAAAGGAAATGTGGAGGGGAAATTCCACACCCAACAGTGATAGAATGCTTGTGCTTGCTCTTTCATCTTAAAAAATAAAAGCTGGAGAAAGTTTATGAAGTATCTGTTTACAAATACTGAACAGGTAGTGAAGCATAGTGATCACTGAGATAAGGGAGAGAAAGGGAGAGAGTCCTAATATTGCCCAGATTTTCTTCATCGAGATACTTTGTGGATCATAACATACAGAAAGGAATTCCAAACAGTGCACAGTTACTTACTGAGTTGAAGAGACAGATCAGGATTCAGGTATGCTATAATTAGTAGGCAGAATATTAGTGAAAAGGGTAGTACTCAGAGAAAGAACTTCAGACATCTGCTTGAGGTCTTGTTGGGTCTTTATCTCAATAAGAATTTAGAATGAGATTTTGAGAGATTGGACAAAAAATTATTACTGGTGACAGAACAACTGCCTGGAGATTATAAACTAAAAAATATTCAGAGGTAACAAAGTCAGGCATAGTAAAGGGACTTTGTTGAACAAAGTCCAGTAGAATGGGACATTCAGTAGAGGCTCCAGAAGGATCATGCCTCAATATTAACAGTTACATCCTTAATATCCTATTTTGGGCAGCCCTAGATAAGAATTACCCATACCAACAAAGCTTGAAAAACAAGACTTGAAAGTTGATCTATAGGCAGCTTATCCACCTGGCAAAATAAAGTTGAACACTCTTAAAGAAAGATCACAAATATCAACTATCCAATATTCTTTGAAAAAATTACTGGAAAGAAACAGGAAAATGTGATCCAACATCAGAAAAAAAAAATGAGACAATGCAAATAGATCCCGAAAAAACAGGTGATATAATTGGTAGAGAAGAATTTTAAACATCTGTTACAGATGTTTAGATATTTAAAGGAAAATATGAACATAATAAGAGAAATAGAAGTCTTAGAAAAGAATAAAATGAACTTCCTGGAGATGAAAGATCTAAAATGAAATGAAATGTACTCTGGTTTCTCTTCAAATCATATAAATATTTCTCCTTTTATAAAATGAAATGAAAACCTCACTTAATGGACTTACGTGATTAAGTGATTAGACACTATAGAAAACAAGGTCAATGAAACTGACAATTGTAATACAGACTATACAAAGTATAGAATAGGTCGGGCATGATGGTACATGCCTGTAAGCCTAGGAAGCCGCAGCAGGGCCCAGAGATTGTGGTTCGAGTCCCGCTGGGGACTCATAATGAGCCCTAGTCCCAAAAAATAGCTGGGTGTGGTGGTGTGTGCCTGTAATCCCAGCTACCTGAGAAGCTGAGGCTGGGGATTGCTTGAGTCTGTGGTACCCCAGGCAACGTGAGCCTGTGGTTCCACAGGCAAAAATAGCGAGACCTAGTCTCAAAAAAAAAAGTGTAGAATAGAAAGAAAAATGCAATATGTGTGTGTGTGTTTATATATATACTTTAAATGACTTGGAGAACAATAGCAGAGGATCTGATGAGTGTTTTGAGTCTCAGATGGTAAGGCGTCAGAAAAGGATGAGATAATAGCTGAAAGACCTCCAAATCAAATGAAAACGAAACACACAGGTCCAAGGAATTCACTGGATTTCAAACAGGATCAACACAGAGAATACCAGGTATATCACAAATTACTGTAAGTTAATAAAAAAAAGGACAGTGAGAAAAATACATTAAAAATAGAAGAAATAAGAATAAAACTTTCCTATTGGAAACAATGCAAACCAGATCATCTTCAATGTGATGAAGGGAATTCTGGAATTCAGTAGCCAACCTAAATGACACTCAAAGTCAAAGTAAAGATGCTGTTTCATAAAATTCAAGAGAATTTGTTACCAGTACATCTGTATTATGATAAAAATGTAAGTAAATATAATTTTTTCTTTCTTTCTTTTTTTTTTTTTTTGAGACTAGGTCTTACTCTTTTGCCCGGGGAACTGCAGGTTCACATTGCATGGGGTATCAGACACTCAAGTGATCCCCAGCCTCAGCCTCCTAGGTAGCTGGGAATTACAAGCTGGGATTACCACCACACCCAGCAATTTTTTGAGACTAGGTTTGTGTTTTGAGACTAGGTCTGTTTTGCTCCAGGCGGATTTCAAACCTGCAGACTCAAGCAATTCCTAGCCTTGGTTTCACTTTGTAGGTTGTGATTAAAGGCAGTGCCACTGTGCCCACCTTTCTTTTCTTTTTTTTTTTTAGAGACTAGGTCTTGCTATGTTGCCCAGGGTAGTCTTGAACCTGGGGTCTCAAGTGATTCCTAGCTTCAGCCTATCAAGACTGGGATTTTGGTGTGGGCTACTGCACCCGGCTCTATCTTTTTCTTACTTTAAAAATGCTTTTAAAAATTATTTAAAGTGAAAATAGTGTATTATCAGGCTTATGACATAGAAGTAATAGCACAATTGATGAATTTTATTTTTTTTTTTCGCTTGTGAGAACCAAAATGACTTTAGTAATATAAGGTTCTTAGGAATGTCCCTGATACACAGACACACGTATTATTATACAGCCCATATCCACTAAAAGCATGGTGATGGATATGCTCAGCAATATGAATATATCTTAAAGTGAATATACTGAATAAAAAAGACCATCTAAAATAAACTAAGATATATACAAAAAAAAGAACATGGTCATGGAAACAGAGCTGGTAAGGAAAACTAAGATCTCTGAAGCTCCCCATCTCATACCCACCTGCAGACCAGTGTTCTTTGTGACGCTGCTGCACCTATTTGGCCTGAGGAAAAAGAGCACTCTTGAGGAATTCTGGTAGAGATCATGCACATCCCAGTCACTAAAGCAGTCATTTCAAAGATAAGTTCTTCTTTTCTAATTACTGATATTAACTTTTTTTTCTTTGCAAAACAAATCTTTTTTTAATCTGTGTATTAAGCCCTTGTTGAGAAGTAAATCATCTATATTCTGAGTGAATACTCAGAAATACTAGGGGAGCCAGCCCTTCACCAAATGCTACTGTGGAGACCCTTTAGTGGAAGACATCCGGAGTGACTTGGTTTGGCAAGCACAGGAAGCCACACAGTAGGACAGGGCAACTCTGATGATGACCAGGGCTGGGAAAGAATCACAACAGGAACAACACGTTGGCAAACCCATATTTGTCTGTAGATCACACTTGTAGACACGTGGGACTCTGTGTTTCATGCAGTTTAGAAACTGAGTAAATCATATGTAAATCATAGTCAAACCAGCTTGTCTTGGCCTGTTCAGGCTGGATAGTTTTGAGGACTTCATCTTTACCTAAACCAGGTGCAATGGCCAGGATGTGCAATTGGGGTGACCACTTTTGCACTTCATAATGCCCCTGGGGCTGTCATCTTGGCAGACCCCACCTGTGCTTCATCTTTGTGTTTCTTGTTAGTAAATGTATAATCTTATACCGTGGTAGTAAGATGTAATTTTTCTCACCAAATGAATTTGCCATATTATTTGTCATATATGCTTTATGCGGTTGGAAATGTTCTTTCTCAAGCTTGCTGGCAGACCTTGCTGGCAAAACCCAGCTGGGTGGGGTTTATAGTTAGTACTATCTTTAAAAAGCTTCATAAGTTAGAGTCTCACAAGCCTTAGTTATCCCTATTTTATGTTTTGATCATTATATTTATTCTTACATCTACAGCTCATTTACCCAAAGAACATAAACCATCAAAGCAAAAAATGATATGCTGTGCAATGTTTATTGTAGCACTATTTATAGAAGGTAGGATGTGGAAAAGCAGTCTGTATGTTCAGTGTAGATGATGGGCTCAAAAGTATGTGGTCTATCCATCCATTGAGATACCTATGGAAAAGCAAAATGCCATTTACAGCAAAATTCTATGGAATTATGTGTAGTAATGCAAATTAAAATGGCATTGACAAATATTACATGTTTACAGGTCAGATAATTCAGCAAAATAAAATTACATCCACAGGTTTGGATGTAAACTTTCAAAAACTGGAAGACAATAGAAATAATTGAAGTGAGGCCCCTGAGGTTAAGAGGGCAGCAGGAGAGAGAAAGGATCAAAGGGACATAGGAGATGTTAGTGGGAAAACAAAAATATGTGGCTAATTTGCAAGTCTGTAGTGAATAATTCAATGCCATGGTTGTATGTGCATATTTCATACAATATCAATGTTTTTGAAAGTAAATTAATAAAAATGGGTAGGTAAATTGCATGTTTTTTTTTAACCGCAAAAAATAATCCTTAAAAAATGGTGGCACATGCCTGTTGTCCAAGCACTGGGAGGCAAGAGGCTTGGGATCGCTTGAGTTCGCGGGTTCAAAACTACTCTGGGCAACATAGAGAGACCTAGTCCTGAAAAAGCATCTAGGCACCTTGGCGGGTGCCTGTAATCCCAGCTACCTGGGAGGCTGAGGCTGGGAGTCGCTTAAGTCTGCAGTACGCCAGGCAACTTGAGTCTGCAGTATCCCAGACAACATAATGAGACCTAGTCTCGAAAAAGCATCTGGATGCTGTGGCAGGCGCTTGTAATCCCAGCTTCCTGGGAGGCTGAGGATGGGGATTGCTTGAATCTGCGGTACCCCAGGCAACTTGGGTCTGCAGTACTCCGGGCAACATAGCGAGACCTGGTCTCCAAAAAAAAATAAAATAATGTATCTCACCTCTTGTTGATGCTGTTTGCTGTTTGATATTTTTTATGTTTAGGGGTTACTTAAGTTGCAGATTTTTATAAATCATTAATTACTGTAGGAAAACTACTTATAGGTTAGATCAAGTTCTGGACTGTATTTATGGAATTTTTAAAGTTTCTTAGGAACTTAGAATGGGCTCACAAAAGTGGTTTTAGAAAAAAGGATTTACTTTTTTACTCTTAAGTTACTGTAGTATTGTTTCAAGAAGTAATGAGTATTCACCACACTATTTTTTTTCTTATTTCGTTCAATACCACCTGTTTTCCTATTTAATAGGCACACCTAATCACAAAAAGAACAGATATGAGTGCCAGTAAACTTCCTGTTTACCCTAAATTTTTAGTGTTTTATGTTGTGTTCTAAATTTAGATATCCAAAGAGAAGAAGAAAAAGTGAAACGCTCTGTGAAAGATGCTGCCAAGAAAGGCCAGAAAGATGTCTGTGTGGTTCTGGCCAAGGAGATGATCAGGTCACGGAAGGCAGTGAGCAAGCTCTATGCATCCAAGGCACACATGAACTCTGTGCTCATGGGGATGAAGAACCAGCTGGGTAAGATCACAGGGTCCTATCATTAACGTTGATCCTCTCACTGTTATCATCCACACTGGTTTCCTCAGTTAGGAAGAATAATATCAGCTTTGACTTTTATTCTTTATATTAGTTGGCATGTTATACAAATACAAAATGTATTCTATCACTGTTTTACTGTTACTCATTTTCTTCTGTCACTGTTTTTTGAGGTAATGACAAAACATATGTATAAATCTTTATTTAGAATTTAGAATAAATTTCCTATATTATAAAGTAACCTGAGAGTTTGCGTCATAGGATTAAGAAGTGGACCCCTATGTTCTCTGGGCAAATTTTTTAATAGGCTAAATTTGTCAATTGCTTTCACTCACCTCCTTTTCAGCCTCATCCACTAATTCTCTACCTAATGATTGTTCACATTTTAGGAACCTGTAGACTACACAGAGAGTATTAGCATGCGTGTAAACTACCAGTTTAATTTTTAAAAAATTCATTATAATAGTTAAAACAAAAATAATCTCCATTTAGTGTTCAGTATAATACCATTTGTGGTCTTTCACAAGTCTTCAAGTCAGTGACAGCTTGAGTCATAGGTTAAATTTTACATTCAATTAGTTTCTTTTCTTAATTTTTTTAAATTAAGAAATCCTAACTCAGGATTACAATTCTTTGAGAATAGCAACAAATGATTGAATCAGATATTTAGAATGAGTAAGAAATTTTCACTAAAGAATAATTTTCAGTACTTTCTGACTCTAGATTAAGCATATCAACCCTCAAAAGTTAGAAGATTGTGTGTTTCAGTCTAGGGGATGGTATCAAATGAATATTGATCCATCACTTGTTTGTATTTAACTCTGCAGTTATTTATTTTTATTAAATTTTAACATTTGAGTTTGATTTGCAGTTTGATTAGCAGAATTTGTCATCAGTGTCTCTCTCTAGATACTGAAGGAAATAGTCATGAATTGGGAAAGAGTAAAATATATAAGATAATTTGTGCCACATGTCCTGAACTTTAAAGAATGGTTACTTCAACTCTAAAGTTCAGGCTTTTTAAATATTAAACACCTCACTTGGATGAGTGCCTTTTGAACAAACACAAAGTTCAGTACCTTTCTGTATGATAAAGAAGTAGTTTAATCTTTTCTGTCATTTTGAAAGCTCAAGTAATTACTCTTGTCTTTTACCACCAGCATTGAAAATTTTATTCCCTATTTGTTCTGCAGCACACTGAAAAGATGCATGTTAGTTGATCATGATAAACTTGTTTTTTAAATTTTTTTCATAGATCTTTTATTGAGTCAACCTCAGGAGATATATTGCTTATGCCCTTTTTCTCTATGAGTAAAGCATTATATGCACAGCTTCTTTCCCTAGTTGCAGAGATGAAGGTACACAGACTAATATAGCAGATACTTATATTTTTATCACCTATAACTAGTAAGATCTGATATTTTGTTATATTTAACTCAATTTATATTGTAAAATAAATAAAACAGTATTACCTAAGTTGGTAATGTAGTAACATTCTCAATTCCATTCCCTTTTCTTTCATCCTCCCTGGAGGTCTAAGTACAATTGTGAATCTTAAAATTTGTATAAGTTGTATTATACTATATATAGTAGTTTGCATCTCTCTCTTCCCCCCCCAAATTGTCATTGTGTTTTTGAAATAATGGTTACTATTACTCAAGTAAGTATTCCATATATCAGTATCACATTTTTTTTCCTTCCCTATTGATGGACATTTAGTTTATCAATTTTTTCTGTTACTAGCAATGCTGCTGTGAATGTGTTTTCACTTTTGCATATGCATAGAGTTTTTTACATTTTCAAAGATACTCAGAAGTGGAATTGCTGGGTTAAAATAGCTTGGTTAAATTTTGATAGAATTTTGAAATTATTCTCAAGGAAACTTTAGTAATTTATATTCTTACCAGCACCTGGTTAAGTTTTTTTTCTATCTTTTCACCAACCTTATTATCAGATTAATCAGTAATCTAAAATTTAAAAAAATCTCTTCTATAGCATGTACATTTTTTAGTAAACATAACAAAAGTTCTTTTATATAGTACACACAATCAGCTATCCTTTATTATTTAAAGTCTTTTCCTTTATGACGATATTTTAAATATATATTGTGGTTTTATTACATCTGAAAAGGTGGGTATGAGGACTAATTCAGTGTCTGGAAATGGTAATTCTATATCTAGGTTTCCTAATATTAAGATAATTAAGATAATATACGGTACATATCACTGTATGTTTGGTTTTTGTTCTACTGAGAAATTTCCTCGACTTTATTTTCCATTTTTTCTTGGAAATTATTAACTTTATCTTAATTTTAATTTCTAGGGAAAAGTTCTGTAGTAGTTCCTTAAAAAAAATCTTATTCGACCTGGGTGAGCTCTCCAGTGGGAGAACAGGGTGGGGGGCGGTTCCCCACCCGACAAGCCGGCCTGGGCGGCACCGTGAACCCCCCCAGCCCCCGGAAGCCGGGGCGCATGGAAGGGGGCCAGCGGTCCCGGGTCGGCCCGCCCCTGCGCCCGGACCTGCCGGCGTGCGGGACCTGGGTGGGGCCTTGAGCCAGCGGGCGATGGCGGGCAATGGCAGCCGCCCGCGGCCCAGGTGGGGGCCCTGGCGTTCCGGACTCCCTAGCCAGCGGGGTGCGAGGAGCGTCTGGGCACACCTGGGTGAGCTCCCCCATGGGAGAACAGGGTGGGGGGTGGTTCCCCACCCGATAAGCCGGCCTGGGCGGCACCGTGAAGCCCCCAGCCCCCGCATGGAGGGGCCAGCGGTCCCGGCCCCCGCGCCTGGACCTGCCGGTGCGGGGGACCTGGGCGGGGCCTTAAGCCCCACCCGCCAGCGCGGTATGGCGGCCGCCTGCGGCCCAGGTGGGGGTCCTGGCGTTCCAGACTCCCTAGCCAGCGGGGTGTGAGGAGCGTCTGGGCACACCTGGTGTGTCTTTAGGATGTCAGCTGCTGATTTGGAACTTCTGCTTCTGTTTTTTTCTGAGCAATTTAAGTTTCATCTCCAACTAATGGAATTGAGCAGTGTTTGGCTAAAAATATGGTGAACCTCTCTCCCTCATTAAAAGCTGACATGAAACCTTAAAAAAAAATCTTATTCCATGAAATCAGTATTTTCCTTTATTACAGTCCCTTTGACTTTTTTGGCCCTTCCTTCCTTCCTCCCTCCCTTCCTCCCTCCCTCCCTTCCTTCCTTCCTTCCTTTCCTGCCCACCCCATCCCCAGACATTTTTTTTGTTGTATTTGTTGCATTATTTCTATATTTTGAGGAGAGGGGAGAGACTAGATTAAGTGTAAGTTTTTTGAGATCTTCCCCTATCTTCCTAGGCAGATTTAATAAATATATTTCTTTTAGCCCCTGTTATATACCAGAGATATTTATTTCTGGTCACTACAGGTACAATGTTTCCAGGTACAAACATTGTCCACGAGGTATAAAGTAAAAACAAATGATTTGATATATTTAATAAAAATACCTAAAAAATAAATTTAATAAATAGGTATTTGTAATTGCAGACTTTGCTAAACTCTTGAAAACTGTGAAAGGGAAATGTGCTCAAGGATGGCTACTGGAGACATTTGTGATTCTGAGGCAGAATAAGCAATTATATATTTGTGGGGTGTAGTTGGGAGGGGGTATTCCAACCAGAGTTCTAGCATGGGTGAAATCCCTGGAACTGGGGAGGAAAGTGCATGCAAGGCACTTAAAGAAGGTCTGGAAGGTTAGGACATCCAAGAGCAATTGGAAGGGATGTTTGTGAAGATGAGCAGAGAAGTAAAGAAGACTGTTTTTACAGTCGTTAGGAGAGCAAATTTTCTTAAAGACAGGTTGAGGCATGTTAGAGCAGTGGTACAGATGAAGTACAGTGGGTGTTCAAAGGAGAACTATTTGGGGGAGAATGAGGGCAGCATATGAGTAGAGCGTTGAGATGAAATATTTTGGGCTATGTTCAGAAAATCGTGCTTGATTCAACTTTTAAAGAATGAATTAGGGCAATAGGTGGTAAAGCTGAAAAGGTAATTTGGAGAGTGTCTTGAGCACTAAGCTGAGGAATTGTAGGTTCATTTGATGGACAGTGGAGAGTCTTGGGGCACTCTATCAGCAAGGGCAGGTACAAGGAGGGACTGATGCAACAAGATAGGAGGTAGCAGGACCTGAGAGGTAACTGGCAGAGTCCGAAGAGATTAATCCAATGGAACGGAGTGGGTGGGAGGACACTGTCAGAAATTGTTCCACAATGTAGCCGGGCATGGTGGCGCATGCCTGTAGGTGGCAGCCTAGGAAGCCACGGCAGGAGTCAGGGATCCCGGTTCGAGTCCCACCGGGGGCTCGTAGTGAGACCTAGTCCCAAAAAAATAGCTGGGCGTGGTGGTGTGTGCCTGTAATCCCAGCTACCTGGGAAGCTGAGGCTGGGGATAATTTGAGTCTGTGGTACCCCGGGCAACCTGAGCCTGCGGTTCCATGAGCAAGAATAGTAAGACCTAGTCTCAAAAAAAAAAAAAAAGAAAAAAAAGAAAAAAGAAAAGAAAGAAATTATTCCACAATGTAGAATAAATGGGCCCTAGGGAAGGTGTAAACAAGTCTGAGATACATTCCGAGTCCTTGAACCTGGAAAGACACGAGATTCCCAGGGTTAGATATCAACCTAACAAAGGAGAGTATTTTGGTCTGCCCAGACCAATGCATGAGGATCACCGTGCTTCCCCAGTTCATAACGCAATGTTTGGTGGGGGGACTTCCTAGACAGAGTTGTTGACAGCACTTATAGTAGGATGTTGCTTGCCGCAAATTAAATACAACAAAGCTACTGAAGATAGAAGCTGGGATGGGGCAAAAGGGAGGAGTCTTTATTTTGTGAGAAGAGAGAAAACTGCAAATAGTGTAGCCAGATTCCTGAGAGGTCTTTTACCCTTGCATGTCCCTCTTAACACCCCCAGCCTGTTGCTTCTTTGAAAAGCCACCTTCTGATAAGAGGTTACCTTTTTCTTAAGATGTTCCCCTGTTAAAATGCACATGCTTCTGGGAGGGGTAATCTGTTCAGCTTTGTCAGCTGTTAAATCATTGTCATTTCCAAATGACAGCTTCTGACAACAGCTTTTTGTAAAATAAGACTGCTGATGACTATGTTTTGATTGGGAGAGAAAGTTACAAAAGAGGTTCAAGGTAGCACAGGAAGTAGAATTACCATATGGTCCAGCATTTCTCCTTTTGGAGACATACCCAAAAGAATCAAAAACAAGGGCTCAAAAGGATATTTGCATATCTGTACTCATAGTAGTTTTATTTACGGTTGACAAAAAGTAACCGAGAAGGACATCCCAAATGTACATTGAAGGATGAATGACTAGGCGAAAATGTGGTGTATACACACAGGTGAAACATGAAATTCTGGCCGGGCATGGTGGCTCGTGCCTGTAAGCTTCAGTCTATGAAGCGGCCGGGGCTAGGGATCACGGTTTGAGTCCCGCCTGGGGCCCGTAGTGAGACCTAGTTCCAAAAAAGTATAGGTGGGCGTGGTGGCGCACGCCTGTAATCCCAGCTATGTGGGAAGCTGAGGCTGGGGATTGCTTGAATCTGTGGTACCCCGGGCAACGAGAGCCTGCGGTTCCATGGCAAAAGTAGCAAGACCTAGTCTCAAAAAAAAAAATTAATTTAAAAAAAAAGAAAGAAAGAAACATGAAATTCTGACTACTTCGATGTTACTACTTGGGTGAACCTTGAAGGTATACTGCTAGATGAAATATACTTCTCGCAAAAGAATAAATACTACATGAATCCCACTTCTGTGAAGTAGATAGAATGGTCATATTCAGATTCAGAAAGTTGAATGGCAAGTGCCAGGGACTGGGAAAAAAGTTTAATGGGTATAGAATTTCATTTTGTGAAAATGAAAAATGTTTAGAAATGGATGGTGGTGGTATATGTACTTAATGCACTGTATGCTTGAAAGTTAAAATGGTAACTTTCATGTTATACGTCTTCTATGCAGTAAACAAAATAGATGAGGCAGAACTGACTGCTGAGCCGTGGCGTGATCCTAGTGGCAGACTGAACCAGTAATTTCTAGAGGATGAGAAAGGCAGTGGAAAAGGGTGGGCAAGGTACCGATTGTGATTTCCTTCCTTGGCTAGTGTTTCTATATTTTATTTCTATGCTTTGATTGGCGTACCTGACAATGAGTTTGTAAAGTATAACAGTTGTGATGTTTAAACCAGCCCTTGGAGTAAAAAAATGTTTTCATAATTTTTCAGTCTTTATAATGTAAAAGTTGTGCAGACTTGCTGTTAAAAAATAACTGTTAATTTTTAAAATAAAAAGATTCATCAGTTCCCTTGTCCTGGCCAAAGTTCCTCTTACAAGCCAGATACAGGTATGGTAGGTAGGAAATGTATTAAATCTGTGTATTGCTTTGAAAAAGCTGGCTATTTTAACAATATAAATTTTCCCAGTCTTTTCACCGCCTTTCTTAAGTTTACTTCTAGGATTTCATTGTTTTTGATGAGATTTTAAATTTAAATAGGATTGTTAGCCAGAAACAGTGGCATGTGCCTTTTAAGCACAACCTGCAGAGCATGGCTGGGACTGGGAATGAGTCCACAGGTTCGAGACCTGCCCAGGGCAACATAGCAAGACCTAGTCCCCAAAAAATAGCTGGGCATGGTGGCATGTGCCTGTCATCCCAGCTACCTGGGAAGCTGAGGCTGGGGATTGCTTGAGTCCGTGGTACCCCGGGCAACGTGAGCCTGCGGTTCTGTCGGCAAAAATAGCGAGACCTGGTCTCAAAAAAAAAAAAACCCAAATAAAAAAATAGGATTGTTTTCATGATTTCTTTTTATCTCATTTTTTTGGATATGGAAACATAACTTATTTTTGTATATTGATTTTGTAACCTGCCACTTCTCTCTACTGGTTTATTGTTTCAACTAGTTTCAGACTTCCAGGTAAAAATGATTACAAGAGATAGAGGTGAACATTATATAATGCTTAAGGGATTAATACATTAGGAAGACAACACTCATTAGTATATATGCACCAAATGAAGGCTCATCTTTATTTCTCTCACATCTGAAAGAGAGTCTTGCAGGATATAGTATTCTTGGCTGGCAATTTTTATCTAAGTATTTTGAACACATCCCTCCTGTCTCTGTTCTCTTATAGGATTCCTCAGAGAAGTCTTATGTCAGCCTAATGGGTGTACCTTTATAAGTTGACTACTTTTTTTTCTCCTTGTAAATACATTACTTTCAGTATTCTTTCTCTTGATAGTTTCACAACTCTGTTGTCTGTAGGTCTAATTAT
>PVHY01031522.1:0-12580 GCA_004024945.1 Uropsilus gracilis | reverse complement strand
CCATTTGACCCAGCAGTCGCACTTCTGGGAATCTACCCAAAGGAGACCTCAATGTGGGTACAAAAGGACACCTGTGCTCGGATGTTTATTGCAGCACTATTTATAATTGCAAGGACATGGAAACAACCCAAATGCCCCAGAACAGATGACTGGATGAAAAAGATGTGGTACATATACACAATGGAGTATTACTCATCAAGTAAAAATGACAAATTTGATGAATTTATGGAAACCTGGATGTACCTGGAAGAAATCATTCTAGCAGAAACGAGTCAGATAGAAAGGGACAGAAACCAAATGGTTTCACTAATATATGGTCAACCAAATGAAACTGCACAAGGGGAGAATGGGGACCAGCTGGAGCGGGTGGGAAGGGCAGGCGGTGGGTGACCCCCAGGGACTGAAATGATGTGAAATATATATAAATAAAAAAAAGTATTAAAAAAAACAGGAAAAAAAAAGAGTTGAAGGGGGAGAAAAATTCATGAAGAATGGGGGCGGGCACAACCCACACATGGCCACTTGGAATCACTAAGTCTGAGCTTTCTCCTGGTTTGTGTCAATTCCAGGAAGATGATAGCAGGAACGCAAAGGATATGAGCTTTTTTCAAATGAGCTTTCAAATGAAGCCTGATGAATCTTTTATAACCAAATGCCACATATTCCATTGCATGCAATATGATTTTATAAATTTCAACAGAGATCTGATGGAATATTTATATATTCGTTTTCCTCAACCTCCATTTTCCAAGCACATTTTTAGAAAGTACAGCAGATCCACTTGTTCAGGGCACAAGATAATAATAATAGCTAGCACATATTGAGCATCTACTAAATGTCAGGCACTGATCAAAGCATTTTTCATTCAGCTCATTTAATCCTCACAATGGTTCTATGAAATAGGCATTATTGTTATCCTCATCTACAGAAGAAGGAAAAAGTTCTAGAGAAATGATTTGCCCAAGGTTATCTAGCTGGGATTTTAAACTCTTATCTATTCAATATTAAAGCTGATGCTCTTATCCACAAACACATACTACAAATGGTTTTGCAGGACTGAAAACAGAAGAACCAGCAAAGAAACAATAGATGTAGATATTGTTCTTTTCCCTTTTTTCTCCAGCATTTTTTCCCTATCACCTTCACCCCCATCCTCATTCTCTCCCACATTCTCCTCTTAGAAATAAAGAAAAAAAACACAGAGACATTTTTCAAAAGTAAATTGCTAATAAGTAGTGACAATTAATTTATTCAAAAAACAAAATACTGTAAAGGGAGGTGAGGATTAATCAGTATTCATTCCTAGTCAATTATGGCCCATTTTCAGTTGATGTTTATGAAGCAGGAGGGCAAAGGGTAGACCAGGTAATTGCTCTGAAATCTAAGGCTCAGGGGATGGTCATTATAACAGACAGAATTCACTTTTAGAAATTAGAGAAAACAATTGCAGATCACAATTGTTTCTGAATGTTACAAGGAAATTTCAAGAAATCAGAATCTAGGGGAGCTTACTGACATCAACCAGATCATGGACAGGAAGCTTTGAATCTCAGGAAAGTTTCCAAAGAGTATTCCCAGCTTTGAACAGGAAACTCTGAGAAGAAATAGGAGGAGAGAGAAACCAGCTCTGCTCCTACAATTTAATTATTCATTCATTTGGTCTCAGTTTCCTCAACAGTGTGACTTATGCTGCCCACAAGATCACTTTCCTTGCTACATTCTATGGTGTAGGGTTGACACTGCTATTGGTGCCAAAGGCCTTCTTGCTCTTACTTGACCTAATCAAGAGAAAAGTATTTTACTGGACAACACATATTCATTCCCGGTCTCCTCTGCATACAACTCAGCTCTCTGTCTGCATAGAAGAGGCTTTAAAACAGTGGCCTCACTCCTTAGCTTGTTGTTCATTGCTTGATATTTTACAATCACAAGAATTGCAGTTGCATGGCTCATCCTAATCATACATGTGTAAGTAGCTATCGTCTTATTCTTCAGACTTGACATGGAAATTATGCTGGGTCCTACTGCTCACATCATCCTTTGTCTCTTTTGTCATAATCCTTGGCCCTGCCAAGCCCTTGGTCACTTCCATTGGCCTCTAGGATGAGTGTGGATCTTCTCTTAGACTATATTTTCAACTACTATTTAAGTTTGTTTTATAGTCCTCAAAGCTCAACACTAGAATACAATTTAGTAAAAAGCCTAGGGCCTTCTAATGCTATGCTTCAGTATGCTCAATACTTGTGCACTTGTCTGCAGCTCAAAAGACTAAATAAACTCTAAGATCCCTTCCTTAATAGATATATTGTTACTGTCTATAATACTACCTGTGTGTAGGGTAACCATCCCATCCTTGCTGTCAACTGTAGTGTAACCAATCCTTATCACCAATTGTTGAGGAGGCATTAGACATCAGGCTCACAAATCTGTCTAGGTTCTTTATTGGTTTTAGCCATTACACAGACATAACAGGCAGGACAGGGCAGGTTTGAGGTACAGGAGGCAGGTGAGCCCTTCCCCCTCCCCCAGAATCCCAAGGATTTTCACACTCTTTCCCTGGGGTCTCTCTCTGGCATCCTCTCATCTCTCTTGCTCATGTGCCTGCTCTCCCCATGTTCATGTTCTCTGTACACCATTATCTCCTCTCTCCTAGGCCAGGTGTGCACACTTACAAATAAACACACTCACAAGACTGCACAATCATGCACTGCACAAGACACAATACTAAAGTTGCCACTTACATGGGCTAATGAAGGAAAAAGCCTGACTAACTCATTTACCCTACAGCATGCTGTAGTATTAGTATAAACATATAACATATAACCAGACAGAACTCCTGAGTGTGAGCAGTACTTAAAGTTCTAAAACATGAGCAGAATTCCAAAAACAGTGTTTCTTGAGGGGCAAAAGGATTAGACTTGTTAATACCCATAAGTAACCACATGCTACCACTATCAGCAATCAAAAGATAGGCATGAAGTCCCACGAACCTACTATGTCCTACAAAACTCACATCTCTCCTTTGTTATCCAGGTGAGTTAGAGAACAATAGGGAAATACCAAGAAAGAAGTTTTCTCTATTTCCCCCCCAAATGAGTGGAGCCCACATTTTCTTTCCTTGTGATGCGTTAATCACTATGACTAACACTTCACTGAACTTGTACTTCAGATTGTGGGAATGTGGGTGGGGGAAGGATGCTTTTGAAGAAACAAATCAGAACAAATACATCTAAATTAATGCACTTCGTCACAGGGCAAATCCTTATCCAACTACTGAAAACTTCTCTGAAACTATTTTGTGGGACATACTTTCAGTTTATTAATTATATTTCTTTTAAAGTTTTATTACTTACTGTTGTACTTTATATTTGAAAACAAAAAGGCAATTTAACTGCCCAGCTTAATGATTGGGGCCATTTATGTTAGCATCTTCATAATAAACACTTTGGGTTTTTGCCAAAAATCAGAATGATCCACAAAATTTTATGACCATAGAATATGTTTACACACTGTGCTAAGAGCTTAGGGGAAAATTCTAAAAGAGGGATTTCAGAGATATTTTCACCAGTAACATCAGTTGTAACAAGTTTATGTTCTCACATAATAAATATTTAGAAAGTGTCAATATTCATAGAGAAGTATAACTGCTACTGCCTACTAAGTTATCTTTTTGTTTACTAGTTTTTATTAAGCTACCATTCATTTTACTTCTTCACCTCTATCAAAAATTGCTTCAGCAAAAAATAAAGGGTGTATAACAGGACACTGAAATACACAAGAAATAACAAAAGCTAAAAGTTGAAGTAGAAGAATACAAAAAAATCAAAGCCATAAATAAAGGCCAGCAATGAAGTTTATTGTTTTTATTTTTTAGGAATGAGGTTTAAAATGCACATTCTAGGGTGAACTTGTTGCCCTCCCTGTGGCTAGCAGCCAATGGGAAAAGGAAAACCAGGTCAGCCACACTATTCACAATGTCCATAAGGAAGGAAACAAATCAATGGTTCAGAAGAATTGTGTAACTTACAGTTTCCTTTTTTCCCATTAGGCAGGCAAGGCCAGTCAAGCTTTTCCTTAGAAAATAGTCTTGATTCAATCCTATGTTATAGGTGACTAGGCAAATGAGGTTTCACGCTTTTCCATGTTAAATTGTTTTTTCAAATGCTGCAGCAGGTATGACAAGACCTTTACCTTTATCAAAATGAGATTTGAAAATAAAAGTACCTGTCCTTAACTTAGAAAAACATATTTAAAAATAATAGCCAATATCTTCTGAGCTTATTTCACTAGGTTACTATATTGGGATTAGGATGTAATAGATAACCAAAATTTAAGGAATGCCATTCCAAAAAATTAAATGTTACGTAGACTTGAATATAATATCTTCAGAGAAATATGATAGGATACTGCAACCATTAGCAAAGTAATTACCTAAATGTTTTTTAAGGAGAAGACATTAAATTATTCTCTGATAGAGGATTTTTTGGAAATATATTATTTAAATTTTGATTATTGATTACACCCTAACCCTATATATCAGTGACCTAGTGAAATAAGCTCAGAAGATATTTGCTATTATTAATTAGAATTAGTAGAACACACAGAAAAAAGTAAGCAAATATGTTTGGGAAATTTCAGTGAGAGCCCACTTAACTCTACTGTGTTAATTATAATGTGTTCTAAGATGTATGATACTTTATCTAACCAGCTGAAGGACATCTAGTTCCTACAATTTCCCAGTATTATGTTTGATATCCAAAGAAGAGCCAGATAGAAGTATCTTTTCGGTATGTCCTGTTAATTTGAATTGTTTGGGTTCCTTCTTTCATGATTCTGGTGACTTTCTTTTATGGTGTTAGTTTTTCCTAAGCTTTTTAGTGATTCTTAGTGGCCAGTGCAGCTTTAACTTTGAGATTATTTGCCCATCTGGGAATGCTATATTTTTATCACTTATTTTGGGGAGCTGACCCTCCCCTCCAGATAGTGTCAGCAACTACCTGGGACACTATCCATTCTCTCAGACCCAAAGGATCCTCTTGTTTCTTCCAGGTAGGGATGCCGGCAGGTAGTTCTGTTGTCTATTTTCTAAGTTAGTTTAGGAGAAGGAATACTCTGAGCTGCTTGGCTTCTACTTCTGTGGCACTTCACATGGCCATTGTGAGATTCCAGAATCTCTTCTTTCCTCTGTCTTTCTTGTATTTGAATCGCTAATGAAACTGCTGTTTTGCGAAAAATAACAAAAGCTTTCTTTGAGATTAAGATGGTTCACAGGTGATAAGGTGATTGGAGAACCTTGGGGTAGACAACAATGTAACATACATATATGTATATATATTTGCCATCAATAAAAAAATTAATTGAAAAAAACACTGATTCTTTGATGTTGTTAGCTGAGGATTTTCCAGGTAGCAACATCCATGCAATCTGAACTCTTTCTGGGATTTCTTGTAATACATGTCCATGTCGATAGAGACCCTCTTCTGGTTTTTCTGGAACATCAAAGATTTCTTTTTAAATAAGATGCCCTGCATCACATCCAGGAATTTAGAGTGGGAATGGGAGGCAGCTGGGTGAACTCAGCCAAGGCTCATCATCCAATTTCCGCAATTTCTGGAAACTGTTTCTGCAGGTGTGATGTGGAAACTGTTCAGTCCCCTCCTGCAACTGCCTTTTAGACTTCCATGGGATTAGATTGGCAGATAGAACAAATTTAGGAAAACTTATATCCTTCAACTGTTCCAATACATTCATTTTCCCAGTATGTGAACAGGCATTTCTCTCCATATCTTTTCTCTATAGGATGTTAAAATACTTTACACATAACAGCATTTTATGTATAAAGTCAGATAATTTATATTATCTATTCCTAGGTAGTTTATGCTTCTGTTGCTATTATGAATGGGATTTCCTTTTCCATTAAAATTTCTAACCAATTTCTCTTGGTATATTGGGAAAGCTATTGATTTTTATATATTCATTTTGTAACTGACCACCTTGCTCTGAGATTTTATTTTTTCTAATGACTTTTCAATTGATTCTCCTAGGTTTGCCAAAATGGTCATAGGACAATATGCAAGCTGTGTACCAGTATTTTCATGTTTTCATTGTTAAGAATGGAAAAGTTGGAAGAAATATAAATCTCCATCAACAGGAAGGTAAGAAATCTATTAAACAAACAATACATATTGATGGTACAGCACATGAAATTTCTGAAAGTGACCATGTGTAAAGGAATCCACATATGATAAGACCAAAACAAGGCATACGAGAGTAACATTTTTGTTCCAATTTCCTTATTCTTGCAAAAAGGATCTCTGTGTATTTTTATGTGTATGAAAAAAGTTACAGGGACGATCAGGAAGGAGGGAGAGTAGAAGAGAGGGATTGAAGGAAGGCAAGATGGGGGAATAGATAGAAGGGAGGCAGGGTTACAAATGGAACTTTTACAATAGAATAGAAAATAAAAGAGAGCATGGGAACAGGAGGTCTATGGGCCTTATAATAAGGAGGAATTGGACAGAGTGAGATTTCAAGAGTCAGTTTATGGAGTATTACTAAAGTAGGGGATTTGAGGAAACAGACAGAAAACGGGCATACGATGACAATGCATTATTTCTATAACATAGGTTATCCTGAAATACATGTTACTGATGACTTGTTGTGAACCACAGATGCCATTTTCTGAGGTGTCCCAGATTTTCTACTGACTGGCCACACTATTCTGTCCGACCCAGGGCCAGGTTCTGTGGAGAGATGAAGAAACCAGCCTAATGGGATTCTTCTATTGGAGTGGAGAACAAAAAAGCATACTAATAAGGAATTCTCAGAGATTATCATAAAAGAGAGACATCCTCTGATAGGCCATCATCCAATTATAAGCATTTGCTCCCAGATTTTCCCTTTGTATGATGGTATTGTTTTCTGAGGAACTGCCATTTTCTACTTCTCTAGAAATCTGAATTTCACTTCACATTTTAGGTTCATTTTAGACATTTTTCTGCAAATTTTATTGATTTGTCAATCATTTACATAACTACGTGATTTGGGGAAGGAGTATAAATCTTGGCAAATCATATCCAGCAAGATATAAAGAGAATCATCCATCATAACCAACTAGGATTTATTCCAGGAATGGAAGGATGAATCAACATATGCAAATCCATCAATGTCATTCAGCACATCAACATAAAGAAAGATAAAAATCACACAATCATTTCTCTAGATGCTGAAAAAGCATGTAACAAGATTCAACATCCACTTATGATTTTTAAAAACCCTCAATAAAATGGGAATAAAAGGAACTCATTTCAGTAGAATCATTCATGACAAACCCATAGCAAACACCATTCTGAATAGTAAAAAAAAAAAAAAAAAAAATCTTTGCTTTGCTTCTACATTCAGAAACGAGACAAGAATGTCTACCTCTACCATGATTGTCCAGTATAGTATTGAAAGTCCTTACAGCGCAGGAGGGCAAGACAAAGACATATTTCCAAACTGGAAATAAAGAAGTAGAATGATCACTACTCACATATAGCTTGATAATATGCATATAAAATCAAAAGACTATCAAAACACTACTACAAGAGTAACAATGAATATAGTAAAGAGGTGAAGGTGAGCAACATCAATACCCAATATATATTGTATTTAAGTATACAAAGATTTGATTTCAACTTAATACACCCTCTAATTAACTGACTTCTCTCCTTCTAGAGGCAAGGCTCCTGTAAGGGAACTTGACTTCTGACCAAAGACTTTATAACAGACACAAACTCAATTGCTGCCTACCTCTTAGACAGTGCTGCCACCACCAGGAGCAATCAGGAGCTGTGAGGATGCTCACCTTTTCTCTGGGTTACTGCCCTGTACCCAGCAGCCACACACCTGAAATATCTGGCTCTCTTGTCTCTTCTACACTTAAAGGAAATGCCATGTCATAGGTGATGAGATCTGGCATTCCAAGAAGCCACCCAAAGTGCTACAGGATGCAAACCAGCAGTATTGGGTCAGTTGATTTCCCATGAGATGAACTAGGACCAAGGAGATAGAAAGGACACAAGTATAAATTCCCCTTCTTCTATCTTTCTCATGAACTTCCCAAACCCAGAGTCTCTACAACTGGAAATGTCTTTTAGGCTCAACAGATGTACCAGTCAGGCATTCTAGAATGCCTCTTCATAGCTTATTTGTAAAACAATAGCCAGCGTAAATAGCCAGTATTAAAACAGCATCTACATGGCTTCACTTTTCCTGACCTTTCTCATCCCATCATTCTTATGTCCTAGACCATATCTCCCATATAGAGCCTAAGCTTTTAACTGCTGCCTCAGACTCTGCTTTCCAGAACTCACACAGTAAGAAGACCTAACAGAGAAAGACCTCTCTGGTCAGCTGATCATTTGCTCTACCTAAAATGGAGTGTGAAACATTAAAACTTTGGTGCCACCAGAGAAGCATACTTAAACTAAGCAACAGAAATGGGTATAAATTGAGGGGCTATTTGGTTTCTTATACAGATTTGATTTCTTATACAGAATAATTCATTAAGCTGGATATAAATATTTACTTACAAAAATGTAAAACTTTTATAATCCATAAACACCATAAGGTATATGACTCCATGAAAGAATCAAGCGCCAGTCTTCCTGAGTGTGTATCACTGCCTGATTAACCAGCATTTAAATAAATCACAGGACGTGTTTCACGCATCAAGGTTCAGAAGCACCTCCAGGCCCTGAAATTACTTGCTTCAATCATTCATCCGACCTTGGTGACTAAAGCATGAAACAAGCTATATAGAATTTGGACCAGAGATAATGACAAACAATAAATTAATAATAAAATGATCAGAGTCAGAGAGAATGTGACAGGGTAGAAATGATGAGTCAAATTAGGCCAGAATCATGTTCCGCTGGTTGTCTTCAAAAGAAAGCATTTTTTCTTATGAGACACTGGTCTCATAACACTTACTCACCTGAAACCAATCCCCTTGCTTTCCTGAGTTTCTTTGCCCTAGGACCTGTGCTATTTATTATCAGCTGTAGTCATGCTTTTGTTACAGGTTTTCCATCTACCCAGAACACATCCCTATTCTAGTTTTCTGATACTTATTTCCAACTCAATTACTGTGTTACTTCCAACAAGGAACTTTTCACACCCCAAGAGAAGGGTAGACACATCCCATCCCATGGGTCAAAAAAATCCCATTTTTTAATGTGGTCCATGAGTTAAAAATTGTTTCCATAGATGAACATCTGCAATCAATCTCATGATACAGAACTTTAACTTTGCATCCCAATGGGTGAGATCCTACCCCCCACCCCAACCAAAAGCAACAACCAAAAGTACTTCATTCTCCTTGTTAGATCATTATTGTAAAAAAAAAATCTCAATGTTTATATATTTTTAAAAATTTCAATAAAAATTTACAGGGCTTATTTTCACTTTTGCTAAATAAATGCCTACACGAAATCCTCTCTGTTGCCTCTTCGCCCACTAAGTCAAAAATATTAAAATCTACCCTTCTTCGAGAAAATCTGGCAACTTATGCCAGATTGTCCCCATTGTTCTCGGAGAAGCCAGAAAACTTTCCTCTTCAGCATTGATTCTAACGAGAGGAAAACCACTGTCCAGAAAGGGCAATGACTGCCCTACCTGTTTCCCAGAAACATTAGGACTGGGCCCCCAAGCTCTGGACTGTGTCATGTTCTCCCCTGTCTCACAGTTCAACAGCTATTATTAAGTAACAAGGAAGAAAGACTTGTCAGGGAACACAGAAATCAGACGGCATCCCCGATCTCCATCAAAGACACCTCTCCCCTGGTACCCACTGCTCCTTGTTTAGTCGAGGGGAAA
Organism: Uropsilus gracilis; assembly: GCA_004024945.1. Taxonomy (NCBI): domain Eukaryota; kingdom Metazoa; phylum Chordata; class Mammalia; order Eulipotyphla; family Talpidae; genus Uropsilus; species Uropsilus gracilis. The sequence goes on along the minus strand of PVHY01031522.1, from coordinate 2,722 downwards.
TCCAATGCTTGGATGAAATGCAAACCTCACTATCTCCAGCAAGTGCTTAGGATGTTATTTCAGAAGCAGCTGTGAAGAGCAACTGTGATCAGTTAAGTGAGCAGAGTCGCAAGTCTAAAAGGAATTTTACAGCCTAATAATGGTTTATTAAAAAGCTCTGATAAGCCTGCACCAGGCTGACAGCTGGCTTGCACCTTTTGACTTCCTTTTGAAACGGCTCAGGAAAACCAATCTGCCTCCGCCTGGAGACCCGCCATCGCACACGGCGGGACTTTTTATCAAGGGTGCAGTGTTTACCCTGAGACTCGATTCATCATATTTACATAAAGGTCAGACACGATTGAACAGCCTGCCTGGAGATTTTATTTAAATTTGCTGTATTTTAAAAGAGGATTTAAAATAAGAAAATGCATTCAACCTGTGCTTGGAATGAAGGAGCTGTTTGATTTGAATGATTTTTCTTTCAAAAAACATGAGCCACCGGAAATTTGGTTAGCAGGGACTAGGAAGAGAAGGGTTGAGGACTGACAAATGATGGGAAGTTTTTCTCTGTGTTCATGAAGCCTTATTCAAAAGCATGTTGACTAGAAATACATTCAGAATACCCACTCCTCTTACAGTTATGCTTGGGGATATTAGAAACCCAATACAAATGCTTTAATCAATCAGGGTCCACAGAAATTAGATAGCTGACAAATGGGCTAGTAGAACAGATGGATGGATAGATAGATGGATGGATAGATGATAGATAGATAGATAGATAGATAGATAGATAGATAGATAGATAGATAGATAGATAGATAGATAGATAGATAGATAGATAGATAGATAGATAGATAGATAGATAGATTAATATAGATGGCCTATACATGATTGATGATAGATTAATAATTCTTGTAACTGAAAATGTGATTGACTTGATGACATAAATCATGTATTATCCTAAAGCTCGGAGAAAGGAGAAGTCCACAGGAACATTGTGCTTAATGTGTAAGGGAGTTTCATAGAAAATGCATATTATTGTGGTGATGGGCAGGTGGAATATTTCTATATATTTCTAACTGCATTCATGTCACATGCAATTAATTGTGAACTGCTGCCTATATAGTGAGCAGCCTATGAGGTCAAAGATATGTGCTCATATCCATAGGGACCATTTCCTGAAACAGATTTTTTTTTCCTTCCCAAATACAGCTCTCTAAAAAGCACCACAAGATTGTCAATGTTGGGGTTTTTTTTATTTATTTGGTGGAAGGAGGGGCTTGGCAGGGAATTAAAGATCCAGAAAGATTTTGACAGCTCAAGGTGGAATCCTGTTTTTAAAATGAAAGTATCTTGAACTTGTGTCAGAAGAAAGGAGGAAGAAACAGTAGGACTAACATAGGTCTGAGGAAGAGAAAGACAATGAGTGAAAAACAGAAGTATATTAAAAAATAATTTTCAGTTGACTCTGTCTTCTGATCTGAGTTACATCAAATGAGGAGGTTCCTTCTTCAAAATCCTTGCTCCCCCTCTTTGGGGAAACACCATGATCTCAAGTAGTCAGGATCTCCTATTGAGCCATCTCAGGTTCTTGGTTTCTCTGAGGTCCAACAATATCACTATGTTACCTGATCTTACTTCTGAGTACATAGAAACACTCCCCTAATATAGAACCTTTTCCCAAAATCTTAGATTAAATATTTTTTAAATTCATTCACCAAAATGTGTCACAGGTATGTATCATTTTTCTTCTCAAGTTCCTTCAACTATTTCTCCTAAGACCTGGTTTCTAAACCAAATCACCACCATCTTCTCCTCATATTAAAACAAGGTCAATTATAATCTTCTTCCTTGGAGGATAATGCTAGAAGATAGCAAAATTCTCTGCCTGTTCTAATCAGCTCAACTATTTTCCCCCTCCCCCTCTTAGCAATCTAGTGTTTTGTTCATTAATTTTCTTAACTTTTGGCAGTTATGATCGTTCAGATTGTGGTCTATTATAACCACAGATGTTGTTCAGAAACAGCCTCCAAGACATGACTTCTTTATTTTTATGTTGTGCTAAACTTTTGATGCAAGATTCACCACTCTTAAGTTTGCTTTTGAAAACTTTGGAATGATCATTCCAACAGTGGAGGTAATAAAAATAATTTTATGGTAATCAACACATGCATTATTCTTCCTTGTTTTGTATTATCTCATTTAGTCTTTGGTTTAAAATGTTCAGGAGAAGGGCTGAACCTTGGGACCTCCTGTACAGACCCATACATGGATGGACAGACAGACATCCATATAACCAGATTCAATCTGATGTTCTAAGATGCCTTGTTGACCTCAAGAAAAATTCCACTTTGAAAGTACCTTGGATCTAACAACCTCATAAAAATATTTATAAAGAAACTGAAGTCAGCTTCAAATGTCTTCCCCTTAATGAATACACAAAAGGGATTTTGAATCCTTGCCTTTTCTAACAACAGATAAACAATTCAATGATCTATGCCATAATATGACAAGGTGGTAAATGTCAAGATTGCCAGTTTACATCAAACAGAAGCTAGACTTTATGAAAATGAAGGAATTATTTGACTGTCTCCATTTTTCTGGAACTTCTTTATGAGCCCTTAGAGATTACTAGCAATGATACTGAGGCTCAAATATCGCATTTCTAAATTCCATTTGCATTTTACAGGAATTCTTTTAGATGTACTGAATCTTATTTTACTGACTGGTAATGTTCTTT
>PVHY01031521.1:0-12584 GCA_004024945.1 Uropsilus gracilis | reverse complement strand
TTTTTTTTTTTTTTTTTTTTTTTTTGAGATTAGGTCTTGGCTATGTTGCCCAGAGCTGGTCTTGAATCCGCAGACTTGAGCCATTCCTAGCCTTGGCCTCTCTTCCTTCCTAGGCTGGGATTAAAGGTGCATGCCACCGCACCCAGCCCTCCACCTACTGTCTCTGAATCAACCTGTTCTGGACAAGGTCACCTGTGTGGTCAGGATTAAACAGTATGAGCCCTCTGTGGGCTCCAGGCTCATCCCTGTCCTGGCAGGTGCTTCAGGCCACACCTTCCTGCCTTCTGAGCAACACCCACTGCTGCGGACATACTCGTGTCCTCCCCCGTCAGTGGATGCACATCCCACTGCCTGTATATCAGCTGCCACAAGCGCTGCTGCTGTGTCTGTGTGGAGCCAAACCCTTTTCCAAAGGAGCTGCACTATTTTTCATTCCCGCCAGCCATCTGCGTGGCTGCCCCTTCTTCCCCTTCCTTGCCAGCACTTGTTAATGTGTTTTTTATTGCTGTCACCCCGGTGACTGTATAGGTGTCTGCACTTTTTGTGCCATTAGTGGTGAATCGGGGGAGACTAGCAAAGAGATGCTTTAGAGGCTTCGTTCAGTCTCTGACCCAACAAGTACTAGGGACCAAGCAGAGTCCAGAGAACACAGAGTATCCACTGTTCACTGACCCTCTGACCTTGAGGCAAATCACCTTTATTTTCTCACCTGCAACTTAATAAACACCCGTGTCACTGGATGCCTGGCAGGACTAAAGATTTTCGTGTGACGTGAAAGGTGGACACTCCGGTGAGCAGTTCCCCCTTGCGTCCTGGGCCCTGTGAGTTCCTTGGGGACAAAGGCTCAAAGGCAGCAGTCTGGGCACTCACAGTGTTGGGTGTGGGCGCGGATGAGGAGGCATATGCGCACCTCACTGCTAGTGCCAGACTGTGCAGGGAGGTGTGTCATGGGGTCCTGTGAGCAGCCTGACCTGCAGGACCAGGCCAGTGTCCACTTCACAGCTGGGCCCTCCCAGCCTCACCCAATCTGCCCCCACCAGTCCTTCCTGCCTCGCTGCTGAGTCGCAGTGCTCACGGGCCAGGTGCAGGGGGAGGAGCTCAGAGGAGACGTGTCTTCATGGCACGCCAGACCTGAGAAGGAAGCTCTGGGGCCTAGCGGAGACTGGCTGGAGGAGGTGAGCCTGTCAGTTCACTGCGGTCTGACCTGAGCCCCTGGGCCTCTCCAGGCCTAGCGGCCACGCCCTAACAAACACCCTCAGCTGCATCCCTCTCCCCCTAGGAGGTCTGCGATTCACCATATCCCACCTTAAGGAGCCTAAGGTGAGTCTATGACCTACCCTTTATCCAGCCTGCAGAAGAGGCCACGGAGCAAAGTCCTCTCAGGCTGTCATACCAAGAGTGCTAACCAGAGCCCTGCAGGGCCTCTACAATCCTCACCTGGCTCTTGCTCACCCCTCAGACCCGTTGGCCACCCAGCACCCCAAAGGCTCTGCCCTCTGGGGTCCTGCCCTTGCTGCTTCCTTGAAGCACAGAACACTTCCCATGCCCTGCCTTTGTGGCCTGTCCCCTCAGCCTGCCGCCTCCCTTCAAGGCTTCATCCGGGACTCTGCTTGTGCTCCCAGAGTATTTAAAGAAGCAATACTTCACCTTCAGAGCTCTTTAACACACTTTATCTCTTGTCCTAGCGCTTATCATGAGCAGCTTTTATGTAATCCACATACAATGTGCTTGTCTATACATAGGTCAATTCTCTGTATCCTTAAGCAGTGCCTGGCACACCCATGGGAGGCATTTCACACACTTGGAGCAGGTGGATGGAGAAGGGCACTGGGCATCAATCAGTAGGGGCATGGCTGTAGTGACACAAACTTGTTCAGGAACCTTAAGGTGGAGGCAGCCCGGGCATGAACCTGGCTGGGGGGCGGGGGGGAGTCCGCCACTCTCTTCCTGCAGCATCTGTCCATTGCTGAGTGCTGCCTTTCATTCTTGCCATCCTGAGACTCAGGAATGAACTGGCTACTTGAGAAGTCACCAGATGTGGGCGATGATACTATTGAGGTTGGATTTCATTCATTTGGAACAGGGAGCAGCAAACTTCTGTCAAGAATCCAAAAGGAAATATTCTAGGCTCTGCAGCCATGGGCCCTGTCGCCGCTTTTCGGCTCCAGCAGCCACAGACAATACATAAACAATTGCGTAACCGCGTGTGCCAGGAAAACTTGACCAACGCTGAAATTTGCATCTCAGTTCATTTTCATCAGTGTCACAAAGTACTATTTTTTTACTTGTCCTCAACCATTAAAAATGTGAAAACCACACCCTGGAGCAGCCTGGGCCTTACTCCTGGGAGCTGGTGGACAAGGCGCCCCTGGCTGCTGGGTCCAGCCAGAGGTGTCTCTGCACAAGTCTGCAGAAGTGAGTAGGAGGGGGTGCAGCAGGCTGATAAGGCCTGGGCCCAAAGGGTCCACTATCTTAGCCTCACCTCTGGGGAAGGAAAGTGCCTGTAGAGAGAAGGACCACACCCACCTGGGACACATTCATGAATCTAGAAGCAGCAAAGGATGAAAAAAAAAAAAAAAAAAACAGCTGAGCCAGAGTCAAGAAACCAGCAAGATCCAGCAGTGGCCCACACTGCTCTGCTCTGGACTGAGTGTGGGATGGACTCTGAAGGTGGTCGTTGCCTCACCTCTTACAGCCTGTGACCAGGGCATGCGGCTCGCTGCGTCTCAGTTCCCTCCCTTGTAGAATGGCAGCCTTGCCAGGACCCGTGTCATAGATTTTTCTGAGAATCTGTGAGATTGTGCAGATGGAGTCGATGTGGAGTCAATCACCCATCAATGCGACCCCTTCATAGTATTTCTTGAAAGGGAAAAAATCCCAGAGATGTTGTAAGTTAAGTGAGTTTTCAGCATTTCATCATTAGCCCTTATGATCAGCACCTGTACTATGCCCTACCCATGACTGGTACATACCTGCCTCAGGGGGTGTGCACATGGGTAATGGGCTCACGTGGGCCTGGAGGAAAGGATAAAAGGGCAGTGTCACCCTGGGGTGAGCGAGAGCACTCAAGCGAGGACACAAGAGAATGCCAGAAAGAGGTTAGAGAAAGAGCGGGAAGATTCCTGGAGGTTAGGGGACTATCCTTTGCCCAGCCCACCTGGTCCTGGCCCTGCCCTGCCCTGCCCTGCCCTGCCCTGCCCTGCCCAGCCTGGTGTGTCTGTGTAACTGCTAAAAGCAAAGGGAACCTACCCAGATTGGTGGGTTTGCACTGCAACACGAACAGGCAGCTTACAGTACAGATGTGCCTCAAAATAAGGGCGCCAAGTTCCAAATGATAAGGAATGCTGTCCATGACATTCCCCTCCATGTCCCAGTGCACACTGAGAAGCAATACGTCCTGCTCCCCCAACTCCTGGGATCACTCCTGTCTTTGCTCAGTGCCCTTAGCATCCCCTGATGTGTTCCAGGGAAATGCTGTGGAGTCCAGCCAAGCAGATTGCTTTTGCAGTTGCCAGATCCCGCAGCCTGTTTCACATGGGGCTGGGCTTACCCTCTTGCAAAAGCCTTCAATCGTTGCCTCTGCTTGGCCTATGGTTCCTTGAGGGCAGATCGAAATACAAGGACGTTACTAACCATGATGGGTGTTCCCTGCCAAAGTACTGCAGGGTCCAGGCCCAGACAGCACAAAGGTGGTGAGAGCACAGAGCAGCTCCCCAGGCAGCCTCTCTGTGCACCTCTCCACTCCCTGGCTCCCACACTGGCAGATCCCAGCCACCCCTCCAATGAGTGTTTATTTATTTATTTGTTTGTTTATTTATTTATTTTTGAGACTAGGTCTCGCTATTTTTGCCTGTGGAACCGCAGGCTCTCGTTGCCCGGGGTACCACAGACTCAAGCAATCCCCAGCCTCAGCTTCCCAGGTAGCTGGGATGACAGGTGCACACCACCACTCCCAGCTATTTTTTTTTGGAACTAGATCTTGCTACGGGCCCCAGGTGGGACTCGAACTGAAACTGGGTAAAATGAAGACTTTCTGACTTTACTTAACTGTTTACCCCTATCTGCTTGCTTTTTTCTCCAAAGCAGGCTACAAGCAGTTTCTTTGCAATTACCTTTAACCTTAACTGGATACAGCTATCTGCCTGCTACTCTCTATAAAGCAGGCAACACACTCTTCATTAGCATTTTCACTGATCACCTTTACCATTGATATGCAAAAGCCAGCCAACTGCTCTCTGCTTTTAGCTCCAAAAACTGCAGAAAAGAAAAACTTTAAAACACAGTTTAAATTTTCCACTCCTGGGTCCTTACCACCATCCCCAGCCTTTTCAACCAAAATACCAAGCCAATGCAAGACAATCAGTGCAGTGCAGACTAATTTATTTCTAACAAAGTGATTTTTAATTATCCTATTAACTACAAAAGAAACATGTAAGACTCAGAATACTTCAACATTGTCCAAAACCTTTCTCAGTATTGTCTAAAGTCTTTTCCCAGATTGCCCCCAAATCCTCAGTCTCTCAGTCCTAATCGTCTCACCAATGTCCAGACGGAGTCCATCTTCACACGCTTGAAGACTTGTTCCTTTGAATGCTCCTCGTTGTCTTCCACGCTGTCTTCTCCTTGTCACCTTCAGGTACAGGAACTCCATGGTGCCAAAACAGCAAAGTTCACTTTCTTCTCAGGCCTAACTTTTGCACGGCCTCTTTCAGACACAAATCAAACTCAGCAAAGCAAACTCCAACACGGAGTTCAAATCTGCAAACTCCTTAACTGTTTTCAGCACACATGCTGCCAGCCTGGGCCAGCCGAGGGTTGAAGGCCCTCGGTGGCCACATGGCCAAGCTCACATGGCTCACATCTTTACAAGATGGCCGATTCCCATCTCTCCTCCACTGAACCTCTCTCTCTATCCAGTCTCCATATTCGAATCTGCATCCAATCCTCTTTGTTTGCACACCCTTTATATACCCTGATTTCCCGCCTTCCAGGAAATGTTTCACCTTGACTATTTCACTTCTTTCTTCCCCCTGCATCCCCCTGAAGGGAAATTCCAGCTAAGGTCATTCCCCATTTTAACATTACCTGTCCTTGAAACCTGCAATCCCAAACAGGAGACAGTGGGGGGGGGGCACACCCTATCATAACCACGATCCCTAGCCTCTGCCTCTTCATAGGCTGAAGCTTACAGGCACAAGCCACCGTGCCCGGCTTCCAATGAGTGTTTACTAGTGGCAATTAGCATTCTTCTGGGAAGCATCCGCAGTCTAGCAGTTCCACTCACTGGCCTGCGTGTCAGGCTGTCTGGGCTCAAATCAAGTTGCTCTCCTTCCTTAGGACTTGATTTGCCCCCAGGAGACAAGGGGATGATAACTGCACCTGTTCTGGGAAGACTTCAGTAGGTGCCTGCACGGAAGACCCCAAAGAGCAGCTCCTAAAACGAGATGTTGGAGTCCTACAATGCAAGAACAGGGAACACTGACCCCAGACTGAACACCAAAGTCTGTGGTCTGGGGAGGCTCATAGAGCCTCTCCTAGAGACCCTGGAGTGGCAGTGTCAGGAGGGGTTTTGCCTTTGCACAAACAAAGGCAGCTTTGCAGGAAGTTGAGACTGAGAGAGGGATAGTATGTTGGCAGGTCAGACCTGTGCTGGCTACAGGAAGTCACCAGGGCTCGTCTCTTGTCTCCCCACTCCAGCATCTGCAGCAAGAGGCTTTCATTTTCAGGGTTACCTCCCGGTTTAGGACGGCTGCTGGAGCTTCAGACACATTCTTCTCTCTTTTTTTTTGAGACTAGGTCTCACCATTTTTGCCCGTGGAACCGCAGGCTTGATAGGGTGTGCCCCTCCCCCCATTGTCTCCTGTTTAAGATTGCAGATTTCAAGGACAGGTAATGCTAAAATGGGAGAATGACCTTAGTTGGAATTTCCCCTTCAGGGAGATGCAGGGGAGAAAGAAGTGAAATGGTCAAGGTGAAACAGGTTTCCTGGAAGGCGGGAAATCAGGGTATATAAAGAGTGTGCAAACAAAGAGAAGGATTCGATTGAGGTTGGAGATTCGAATATGGAGACTGGGTAGAGAGAGGTTCAGTGGAGGAGAGATGGGAATCGGCCATCTTGTAAAGATGTGAGCCATGTGAGCTTGGCCATGTGGCCACCGGGGGCCTGCAACTCTTGGCTGACCCAGGCTGGCAGCATGTGTGCTGAATGCAGTTAAAGAGTTTGCAAATTTGAACTCCGTGTTGGAGTTTGTTTTGCTGAGTTTGACTTGTGTCTGCGAGAGGCCGTGCAAAAGTTAGGCCTGAAAAGAAAGTGAACTTTGCTGGTTTGGCACCATGGAGTTCCTGCTACCTGAAGGTGACAAGGAGAAGACAGCGTGGAAGACAAGGAGGAGCAGTCAAAGGAACATGTCTTCAAGCGTCTGGAGATGGACTCTGTCTGGACATTGGTGAGATGATCAGGACTGAGAGACTGAGGATTTGGGGGCAATCTGGGAAAGGACTTTGGACAATACTGAGAAAGGTTTTAGACAATGTTGAAGTATTCTGAGTCTTACATGTTTCTTTTGTAGTTATTAGGATAATTAGAAATCACTTTGTTAGAAATAAATTAGTCTGCACTGATAGTCTTACATTGGTTTGGTATTTTGGTTGAGAAGGCTGGGGATGGTGGTAAGAACCCATGAGTAGAAAGTTTAAACTGTGTTTTAAAGTTTTTCTTTTTAGGTCTGAAAGAGGGAAAGAAAGCAGAGAGAAGCTGGTAGCTGATGTTTGCAGATCAATGGTAAAGGTGATCAGTGAAAATGCTAATGAAGAGTGTGTAGCCTGCTTCTGAGAGAGAAGCAGGCAGATAGGTGTAAACAGTTAAAGTCAGAAAGTCTTCATCATACCCTGTGTCAGGCTCATGTTGCCCAGAGTACCACAGATTCAAGCGATCCCCAGCCTCAGCTTCCCAGGTAGCTGGGATTACAGGTGTGTGTCACCACGCCCAGCTGTTATTTTTTTGGAACTAGGTCTTGCTAGTTCCCCAAGCGGAGGAACTACATTGCCCCAAGTGGGACTCTAACCACAATCCCTGGTTCCGGCTGCGGCTTCCTAGACTGCCGCTTACAGGCATGCGCCACCAGGCCCGGCCTAAAGACAGATTCTTCTCATCCAGCAACAGCCTACAGGAAGGAAGGAGGGAGGGAGGGAAGGAGAGAGCTTGTCTCCTCCACTTCTGGTACCTTCCCTGAAGTCCAGCTCCAACACTTGCACTTCTGGTTCACTGGCTGGAACGGAGCATATGGCCACATCTGGGGCCAAGGGAACTGGACAGTGAAGGAGCTGTGGCCTTGTGACTGAGGTGGAGGAATGGGGTGTTGGGTGGGTGAGAATCACTTGGCCCCATGAGCTCGCCTCTGGCGGTTTCTAACAAAGGTTGGATGTTACCATTATTAATAACAGCTCTGAGGACCTGGGAAAAGGCCAAATGAGCCCAAAGGGATTCAGGTTCTTTTTTTTTTTTTTTGAGACTAGGTCTCGCTATTTTTGCCTGTGGAACCGCAGGCTCACGTTGCCCGGGGTACCACGGACTCAAGCAATCCCCAGCCTCAGCTTCCCAGGTAGCTGGGATTACAGGTGCGTTCCACCACACCCAGATATTTTTTTGGAACTAGGTCTCGCTACGGGCCCCAGGCAGGACTGGAACCGCGATCCCTAGCCCCAGCTGCTTCATAGGCTGAAGCTTACAAGCACGAGCCACCGTGCCCAGTCAGGATTCAGGTTCTTGTTCCAGAACCAGAACAAGGATGACTTGTGTGTGCAGTCAGCAGCCTGCTGATGCCAGGACAGACTGGCACTCGTGTCTGTCGCTGTGTCCTTGGGTCAGCAACTACGCAGTGAGTACTCAGTGCACGCCAGCATGCGTGGCTCCCTCCTGGGGCTAGAAGGGTGGAGCCAGGCAAAGAGGTCCGCATTTGGTGGTGAATAAGAGTGAGGTGTGGTGGTGCCTGGGCCAGAGTCTCAAGTCTGCTACTTCCGGGTGATTCTGGGCAACTGACTTCACCTCTCTGGGTTTTGTTTCCTTTGCCTGTAAAACAGAGAAGGTAATAAACACCACGGGGTTATCCTGAGGGCTAAATGAGCTAATACAAATGAAGCGCTGTGACCACTTTAGAAAATAGCTCCAATCTCTTTGCTGTACTCCTGGAGTCCCCGGTACCCACCTGGCTATCTTTCCGCCCATCCAGAACATTCACTGAGAGCCTACCCAGCTTGGCACTGGAGCCTGCAGATGAAGTACATCTAGTGCTCCTGTGCCTCTCCTGTGTGCCAAGCTGACAGGACCATGGAGGCTAGCAGAGCTGTGGGGTACGTCGGAGGCAGATGCTGAGACCTTGGTTTAGGCCGGTGGCACTCAGGGGCTAGGAGCCTTGGGGTTCAGTCCCAGCTCTGTTGGTGGGACGCAGCCTATGAGATCTGTGCCCCACAATTCTGAACAGACACCAGTGATGGGCCTGTGGCCAGGAGCTGAGAAAGGAGATCACCCAATTCCAGCACAGAAAAGTTCTCTTTATCCTGGATCATCAAATCAGCAGTAATCTGGGAACAAAAGATGCATAACCTTGGTCACCCTCAGAGCTGAGATGGTTGCCTTCAACCCAGGGTCGTGCCATTCCCCTGCTCTCGCGGCCCCAAACTTGCTACCCAGGGCTCTGTCTCTCACCCTTTCCCCAGCCCTACTTTATTTTTGAGACCCTCATGCCCCTTCTCCAGCCAGTTTCGGAGCGCAAGTAAGTAGTCAGTTCCACCCAACTAGGTCAGTTACTAATTGCTTGCTCCTCAATCCTGAGTTCAGCGTAGCTCTCTGACAAGCAAAGCGCTTCTTCTCTAGAGTGAGATGCATCTGAAGGACCGCTGGAGCCGCATCGCAGGAGAAGGCTCCCTGCCATTCCCGCTGGGGGTGCACGGTCTGCAGTGAGCTGCTGCCCCAGCCATGGCCATCAGACCCTCCACATGGGAATAACTGGGAATTGAAATAGGAAAAAAGCCTAACACACACACACACACACACACACCCCGTTTACCAGATCATCAAAAAGTATGAACTACGCAGGGATAACTCTGGGGGACGATGTCCAGGAGAACCATGAACTGAAAGAAAACCTAAATAAATGAAGCACTACGCCGCTCCCATTATGTGTGCGTCCTGCGTCTGTGAAGACACATCCCAGCTAACATTTATTTCGAACCCCAAATCAGCAATGCTGGTGCTGTCACAGTTGCTCACAGACATGCGCAGGACACCAAAACTGCAAGCAGCCTGGTGCGTGCCCTGGCTGGGGTCACACGAGGTGACGCACCACTTCTGCTCACCGTCTGGGCACCCCAAAGCCGGGACCCGTCTGGGCAGCCTATTTAGGGCCACATATTTCACATTTGCGTGTGTGTGTGTGTGTGTTTATAGACCAGGTCTCGCTATTTTGCCTGGGGTAGTCTCGAACCCATGAACTTAAGTGATTCCTAGTCTCAGCCTCCCAAATACCTGGGATTACAGGCGCGTGCCACCATGCCTGGCTATGTTTTCAAGACCAGGTCTCACTCTGTTGTCCGGGGTAGTCTAGAACCTGTGGACTCGAGCGATTCCTAGCCTCAACCTCCCAAATAGCTTCATTTGTGTTTTTGTTGGTGAAGTTTAGGTGACCCCAGACATAATGATGAAAGACTGTTCCTTTGGGGCAGGAGGCTGAGCTGTGCCTCCCTGAGAAGTCAGCGGACTTGGTGGCAGGCAGGCGGGGGTTTGAGTCCACCTGGCTCGAGTGCATGAGCCAGAATTTAGAAGTCCATGGTGGATAGCATGGAGGGTGTATGTCCGCAGCATGTGTGAAGCCAACTTGTGTCCTGGGCAGGTGATGTGAACACGACCAGAGGCTGGCAGGAACCTAAGCCCGTGTGCCCATGAGGAACATTGGCTCTGCATATGCTGGCCCAGGGCTTATGGGGACAGCAAAGGGCACGCATGGGCGTGCTTTGTGCATGGGTCAGAGCACTCAGCAGTGTTAGGACAGCAATCCTCCCCAAATTGATCTCCCTTCAATTCAAGGCAAACCCAGTCAAAATCCCAGAAAACGAATATTGGTAGAAATTGATAAACTGATTTTTAAATTTATATGGGAATATAAAAGAACTAAAGTAGCCAAACAGCTCTGGAAAAGAGCAAGGTTAGAGGGCTAATACCATCTGATTTGCAGAATTATGAAGTAATAACGATGAACACAGGTCTATAGGACAGAATAGATCACACATATATGGACAACAGGTATCTGACAGATATAGAGGCTATGCAGTGGAGAAAGAATCTTTTAAAATAAGTGGATAAAAATATGAAAGGGAAAGAACTTCAATTTATGCCTCATACTATTATCCAAAATTTAACTCAAAATGGACCATAAACCTAAACATAAAACCTGAAAGAATAAAACTTCTAGAAGAAAACATAAGAGAAAAAGATTTGTCGTCTAGATTTAGACAAATATCTCTTAGCTATGCCACCAAAAACACAACCCATAAAGGAACAAAAGGATAAATTGAACTACATCAAAATGTAAAACCTCTGTACTTCAAAAGACACTAAAGAGAACGAGAAGACAAAACACAGACCGGAAAAAAATCTTCACAAAGCACATATTTAATAAAGAACCGTATACAGTGGATTTAAAGTACTCTCAAAACCAAACAGTGAGAAAACAAACAACCCAATAACAATTTGGCAAGCGGTTCCAATAGACATATCACCAGAAGTGCAAGTTCGCGACACATTGTAAACATATGGCAAATCACACATGAGAAGATGCTCAACACCCTTGGACATTAAAACATTCTAAATTGTAATTGGAAATTTTAATCAAAATGCCCACATACTACCATCCACCCAGTAGAAGAGCTGAAATGTACAAGACTGACTGAGACAATCCTGGCAAGTACGTGGAGGACCTGGAATTCTTACTGCCGCTGGTGGAAATGACCACCTTGGAAGCCCTGTGACGACATCTTAAAAATTAAACACATGCCTCCTATATGCTCCAGCCATTCCACTCCAGATATTTACCAGAGGGGAAAGTATAAGTTCATATAAAAATGTACACACAAATGTTGGTAGTAGTTTTGTGATTGCCCCAAGCTGGAAATAAACCCAAATGCCCAATCACATATCACCATGTGGATAAGCAAATTCTGAACGTCCACGTCATGGACGGCTGTTCAGCAACACAAAGCAATGAACTGACACACACAAGGACGAGGCTAAACCTCCAAATGATTGTGCTGACTGAAAGGAACTAGACACCACAGAGCACGTGGCACATGGTTCCATTTCCACAGAGCTCCAGGAAACCTAAACTCATCTGTAATTAACTGGAAGCAGGTCAGTGGTTGCCTGGGGGTGGGGAAGGGCTAGAGGGAGGATTACAAAGGTACACGAGGACATTTTGGGGGTGATAGATGTGTTCATTATTGTGAACATGGTGATGGTCTCATGGGTGTTTACGTATATCAAAATTCAATATAGTGCATACTTTAAATACATGCAATTTATTCTACGATAACTTTGTGCCTCAATGAAATTGCTTTTTAAAAATGTAGGGAGATGTAAGAGTCAGCTTGATGGGACCCCCCCGGGCTAAACTTGGAATAATTTGGGCATCAAAAAAATGATGATAATGAAATTGTAATATATCAAATGGTAATAATAATGAAAGATTCCCTAAGTGTGTAGTGCTATAATAAAAAAAAAAAGAGGGAGCAGTGGGAGAGGAAAACTTTATCGAAGAATGTGGAAAGGATAATAGAATTAGGAAATTTCCATAATATAGCTGCCAATCTAATAATTGATTCCAGCAAGATATCAATAGCGGCTTAAATCACTGTGTGAATACTTGTGGGGAGAACAGGATATTCACACAGTCGCAGATATCAAGATTCATTACACAGATGAATTATTACTCACAAAGGGAAAGCATTTAACAATGGAGAGATCTGCTGAAACCACTTTAAGGGAACGATCACATTTAGCACCACTAACGACAGGACAGGCTGGCACCATGCCCTTCTCCTCTAACGCCGCGGGGAGGACATGACCTCACCTCTACCATGTTATTGCCCAAAACGTTTCTCCTGAATCTAATCACGAGGAAGCAATCAGCTACGCCCAAATGGAGGGACATTCTCCGAGACTGAGGGGCTGTCTCTTAAAAAATGTCCGCATCACTGAGGAAAAACAGGTAGTAATGATGCTATATGGTGATTATTCGTTCTAGATCAGATGCTAACAGAAGGCAATGACCAGATAAAAACATCTGATCCTTGCTGGAACCCTAGATGGAAAAAGAGTCAAAATACATATTTCTAAAGGACATTATCAAGGCATCTGGGGCCTCAGGATACAGCTCTGTGATGACAGATGGTGTCTAATTGTATTGCAACAATGTATGATGGCATTGTAATGATGCTAAACATTTTGGTTATTTTGTGTGTTTTTATTGTTCGGAAGAGTGCCTGTGTTTTAGGGGCTACACAGGTACATGCTGAAGTGCTTAAGGGTGAATGTA
>PVHY01031520.1:0-12598 GCA_004024945.1 Uropsilus gracilis | reverse complement strand
AAAAAAAAAAAAAAAAAAAAAAAAAATTCTTGTCTGCAGTTTATTTCCATAAGTTTAACTAGAACAGAGCCAAGCTTATTCACTTATGTATTTTCTATGGCTGTTTCATGCACCAATGGCAGGGCTGACTAGTTTTGCAACAGAGAACACATGGCCAAAAAAGACTAAAATATTATTTGGCCTTAGAGGGCCTCAAAGATTTTTTTATCTATGTTACTGAGACAGCAACAGCTTCAATATTAAACTATTGTCACACAGTCAGCCAGAAAGTAGAGGTGAAACTGGCACAAAAGCATTCTAATTCCTGTCTATATCCTTGGTCACCTACATACAGTCAGAGTAATGGTCTAACGTCCAGTAAAACAAAACCAAAATCTAGCATTCAGTTGCATTAGCTTTTCACTTTCAGTTTTCATTCTTAACACAGACTTTTAAGTTCCCAGGGCACATTTTATTGGGGTCAAACCATTGGTAGGTTTTCCCCCCTGCCATCTCCTAGCTAAAACAACAAAACTTTTAAAAGACCCTTGGCAAAACCAAACTAGCTCAGCATAGGGACGGACACCACCTTTGTGTCATACTCTACAATAGCCTCCAGTGAAGGCAAGCTGTCTCCAATATCCAGAACCCATCACAGGATGTGCTCATACTTCAAAGGGAGATCAAATCTCTTTGTTCTCTCTAGAGAAACCAACAAGAAATAGTCATAGCTAGCAAACAGAGGTCAAAAGTTAAAAACCAGCAGACATGTCCTTAAAAGGAAAATGTAAGGCCGAGCATGGTAGCACATGCCTATAAGCAGCAGCCTAGGAAGTCGCGGCTAGGGCCAGGGATCGTGGGCCCTGTTGGGGGCATGTAGCGAGACCTAGTCCCCAAAAAATAGCTGGGCATGGTGGTGTGCACCTGTAATCCCAGCTACCTGGGAACTGCTTGAGTCTGTGGTACCCCGGACAACGTGAGCCTGTGGTTCCACAGGCAAAAATAGCGAGACCGAGTCTCCAAAAAAAAAAAAAAAAAAAAAAAAAAAAAAAAAAGGAAAATGTGAGACCGAAGTATAATCTGTTGCTCTCAAGGAATTCTTGTCCCTTAGGACTATACCTTGGATGATGGAGCACAGGGCACAAAATCCTCCTCATTCTCACAGGATTTAGGCAATGTCTATGATGTGTGTGTCTAGGTGAGGGTGTCACAAGGCTCCCTCGTTCTCTGTGGCCTAAAGTTCTACCCCAGCATCCAGGACCCAACAGTCCTGTAAAGGACACCACACCCAGCTATTTTTTGGGGACTAGGTCTCGCTACATGTCCCTGGCAGGACTCGAACCACGATCCCTGGCCCTGGCCGTGGCTTCTAAGCTGCCACTTACAGGCATGTACCACCATGCCCAGTCAACTGCTGAAAACGACCAATGTAAACCAGGGACAAAGAATTTTTCCTTTTTGGGAGATACTGCAGAGGAGGCTCAATCTCAGTTTGGCTCTTTGTTGCATGATCTTAGGCAAGTAAATTTAAAGTCTCACAGAAACCCCAGTATCACCAGAAGCCCTGGTCACCCAAGAGGTCGTCAAAAATTCTTTATGTTAATGATGACAATAATCCTTGGCCTATCTGCTGACAGGCCTATAAGACAGAGCACTGCAGCACCAAGTGAGACAATTTATCATCTTCAGCACAAACTGAAACCAAGTTCTGTTTCAGGTCTTCATCTCTTGTTTTGCAGAATAAAGTCAGCATTTTCCTGTGTTTTTCTGAAGGAAAGTAGTCTCTGCAATATGTGGCCTATCTGAGCAAGTAGAATGCTTCAAGCTTTTCTTTATTAGCTAAGGCAATCTTTTAAAAGTGTAAACAAGGCTTTAAATAAACAGTGCTTCCCCAAAGCAAATCAGCAATCTTGATATTTGAGTCAGCAGGGTAAATAGAAGTACTGGGAAAAAATGCGAACATCCAAAAATGCCTTCAGTAAAACTTAGTCCAAAAGATAGCTTTGAGTGGCAGTTATGAGAGACCTGGGCTGAAAAGAGACCCAGAAACCAGGTTCCACAGTCCTCAGGCTGTGTAACTCTGGCCACTGAAGATTCCTTCCTGGAAGTTCATGTCTACTCTTTAGTCTACTCTTTTAGCACCTAATGCCACCAGAAACCAAGTATAAGGTAGGCAGAAAGCAGTGAAATACATCAGGCTACATACAGTTGTGAGTTTACTCACCTAAACTATCAGGGCTGTCAATAGAGAAACACATCAGTATAACATCAGTGTCAGGGTAGGAGAGAGGCCTCAAGCGATCATAATCTTCTTGCCCAGCTGTGTCCCACAAAGCCAACTCCACCTGTGATAAGAAAAACACAAGAATGCAAGATTAACTACACTACCTACTTTTCATAGTAGTAGTCCACTTTCAGTATTGATATACCATTATACATTCAAATGGAAAACTGTAATAAAAGTGTGGTAAAACATTTTTAAAAGAATAAAATCTGAGGCCGGGCATGGTGGCTTGTGCTTGTAAGCTTCAGCCTATGAAGCAGCCGGGGCCAGGGATCACGGTTCGAGTCCCACCTGGGGCCCGTAGCAAGACCTAGTCCCCAAAAAATAGCTGGGCGAGGTGGCGCGCGCCTGTCATCCCATCTACCTGGGAAGCTGAGCCTGGGGATTGCTTGAGTCTGTGATACCCTGGGCAACGAGAGCCTGCGGTTCCACAGGCAAAAATAGCAAGACCTAGTCTCAAAAAAAAAAAAAGAATAAAATCTGAATTTAGAAGCTGTATTTTAAATGATTAGGTGGAAATTTCTCAAAACTTTCTATTTTATAAACAGATAATAGAATAAAGTACCTTGTTCAAAAGGTACTATGTAGTCAATAAATTTTAAATTATAAAAAACATTCTATATAGGAAAGTGGATGAACAAGAGAAAAAATCAAATTGTAAATAACATTTTGCCAGCTGTGGTGGAATGCGGCTTTAATCCCAGCCTAGGACGGGAGGCTGAAACCAGGAATCACTTGAGTCCGTGGATTGGAGACCCGCCGGGGCAATACAGTGAGACACTAGTCTCAAAAAATAGCTGGGCGTGGCAGTATGCGCCTGTAATCCCAGCTACCTGGGAGGCTGAGGCTGAGGATTACTTGAGTCCAGGGTACCCCGTACCCCAGGTACCCAGAGTCTGCGGTTCCCCGGGCAACACAGTGAGACCTAGCCCCAAACAAACAAATAACATTTCACCAAGGTATATAATGCAAGACATGGAAAAAACAAAATTGAGCAACATTTTGTAATACATTTCCACACAACTGCTCCATTAGTTTGTTTCATAAACCTGCTCAACTGTGGAGACATGGAGACAAGACTGCATTTGGTTTAGTACGTAAGGCACGACACCACACCAGGTGTTAGGCAAGATCTGAGCTGACAGGGAAGGCCTCTGGTTGTCCTTACTACTCAAAAAGTGTCTGAATGAATAAATCACATAAGACAAAAAATGCCTGAATGACTATATCACTCTGTTCACACCTGGGAACCAGGCCACCCTCCTGTGGTAGAAGGGCAAACAGTTGCCTAGACTCTGGATATAGTTCTCATCCTACACTGTCTAGCACTGTGGTCAGCCATTGTTACTCCTTCTTACAACCAGAGTAATTTTTAACATCCTCTGCTCAGCAGCCCTTTGGGGGGCCCAGTGAGCTCTCCTTTTAATGTTAGCAATACCCTTTTTAACATTTTCACAAACCAAATTTCAGGTTTTCTATCTATCATTCCTCCCTTCAAGTTGATGACTGGCTAATCCTCTTTTTCACCCTTAATCTCTGTCCCTAGATGCATCACTCACAACCTCCACAAGGCCCACTGAAAACATAAAATCAGTTTGGAATGTGTCTCTATGATGATATACTGATGCCCAATCCTCATAACTGGCTTAACCTCAGAATGGTAGCAGGTCTTCTCTTCAGTATCTCATTCCCCTGGTCCTTCCACCTCTGTAAGGTGTTCCAGTGAAACAAATCTACTATAACAACCTCCTGATAAATGATTCTAGGGTGTTGAGCTTGTCTCACATATCACAGTGGTCCTTTCCATTTTCGGTAAGCCTATTTCTGGAATCACCTAGAATCATAGATGATTCCCTAGGTTCTGTTAATACATACTGTTACAGTAAAATCCTAGGCAACTCCCTCTACCACCTTGAGGATAGTTACTCTGAGGGAGCAGCTAGGAATACCTTTTTCCAAATGAAGCATTTTGATTTCAGGATTTCATCTCCCTGGATGAGAAGGTGATCCCTATATACTGTCAGGGTTAGCTATGTTCAAAGTTGGCAGTATAAAAAAGATACTCAACTGACTATTTCTCAAGCTCTCTCTCTCTCTTTTTTTTTTTTTTTTGGAGGCTAGGTCTTGCTATTTTTGCCTGTAGAACCCCAGGCTCTCGTTGCCTGGGGTACCACAGACTCAAGCAATCCCCAGCCTCAGCTTCCCAGGTAGCTGGGATGACAGGCGTGCACCACCACGCCCAGCTATTTTTTTGGAACTAGGTCTCACTACGGGCCCCAGGCGGGACTCGAACCACGATCCCTAGCCCCGGCC
The DNA here is from genome assembly GCA_004024945.1 of Uropsilus gracilis. Classification (NCBI taxonomy): domain Eukaryota; kingdom Metazoa; phylum Chordata; class Mammalia; order Eulipotyphla; family Talpidae; genus Uropsilus; species Uropsilus gracilis. Next base: position 8,022 of record PVHY01031520.1, on the reverse strand, counting down.
GTTTCGTAGGCTGAAGCTTACAAGCATGAGCCACCGTGCCCGGCCTTCTCTCTCTTTTTTTTTTGGAGACTAGGTCTCACTATGTTGCCTGGGGAACCCGTGGACACAAATGATCACCAGCCTCAGCCTCCCAGGTAGCTGGGATTACAGATACCCACCACCACACCCCGCTGCTTTTTCAAGACTAGGTTTCACTATGTTGCCCAGGGTAGTTTGGAACTGAGAACTCAAAGCAACCTGGCCTCTTGCCCCCACCCCAGCGCTTGTACTATATATATGCACAGGACACCACGCCCTGCTTTGTTTGTCAAGGTCTTTACATTTCTTTTGGGGAAGATGTTTGCTGTTCCAAAACCACCCAAAGAGAGACATTGCTTAAACAAGGACAAAAGAGTCATACTGCCCCCAAAACATTTATGTTATTACAGGTAGAAAAGATTCTGAACTGATAGTCAATTAGAGACATAGCAACTCAGAGGTGGAGGGAAGGACATGATAAAACCAGCAACATACACTCATTAGGCTTTTGAGACACATGCTATGACAACACCAACCTGACTCTGCATCCCTCAAGTCACTGGATCTTTTTGTGTATTTGAAACACTCTGCACTTGATTAAAGGTCTGTTATGTGACAGCAGGTTGAAAGATCTCAGCACATTTCCATATAACTGGCTTCTGTCTCTATATAAAAGCAATCTTCCTATCAGGTATTGCAGAAACATCCGTATCTAAGCACCCATGCAATGAACTGACTGAGGTTGAACTGGTACTATTTTGTATTAAGGGGGAAAATATCTATATATTTGTATTAAGGGGGTCACTTAATAGAGTAGAAATCAAAAGTTCTCTTATTGTATCTTTTCATTTTTTTTACCAGAAAGCTCTTTTTTTTTTTCTTTTGAGGCTAAGTCTCACTATTTTTGCCCGTGGAACCACAGGCTCTCATTGCCTGGGGTATCAGAGACTCAAGCAATCCTCAGCCTCAGCTTCCCAAGTAGCTGAGATTACAGGCGCACGCCACCATGCCCAGCTATTTTTCTGGAACTAGGTTTCGCTACGGGCCCCAGTACTATCAGTGGGCTTTTGGGATAAATATGGGGGAAACACTGTCTTCCTCTTCAAGACAGCTAGTAGAAGTGACATTATGGTAGTTCAGTTATATTAAACTGGGTGGAAAAAAAAACTTCCGTCCATGCATTCATCCATCCATCTAATCATTGTGTACCTCAGGGTTTTCCCATTTCCTTGCCATCTCTTAATCTTATGTGCCCTCCACCTCCGATGTTTTCTTCCTCCTCCCCATCTCTTGCTCTATGGTTTGGGTGTGTTGGTTGTTTCTAATTTCTTATTCGTTTGTTTTTGCCTATATCCTTCATGTAAGTGAGACCATTAAAGTCTCTTTAAATTTAAGTGAAGATTCCAGGCGTGGGGGCTGTAGTAGTTCCAGCTACCTGGAAGGCTGAGGCTAGGAGTTCACTTGAGTTCGCAGGTTCAGGACTACCCCGGGCAACATAGCAAGACCTAAATTTTTAAAAAATTTTAAAATTAAAAAAAAAATTAAGTGAAGATGTTTAAACATAGCACGGGTGATCAGTATAACCAATAAGGACCTCTTGACCTATTAATTTAATACTCAGTCTTCAATGAAATACTGTAATACAATTTCAAGCCCATACATCCAAAAAGGTTCACTTTAGCATTTTCCGTGTGGAAATAAACTAAAATTCAAGTAGCATAAAGCTGAAAAGGGAAAATATTTTAAGGCTTCTCCAAGTGAATACATAGGACTATAGACAGTCTGGATGATAGTTGTTAAAAATGAATAAATTTGGGTTAAGATGGGAGAATGACAATGGATTTCCTATTTCAAAATATTTGCCTCTTTTTTTTTTTGAGGCTAAGTCTTGCTATATTGCCCAGGGAACCACAGACTCTCGTTGCTCGGGGTACCCTGGATTCAAGCATTCCCCAGCCTCAGCCTCCCAGGCGTGCACCACCACACCCAGCTATTTTTTGAGACTAGGTCTTGCTACGTTGCCCTGGGTGGGTCTCGAACCCACAGACTCTAGAGACTCACAGTCTCAGCCTCCCATCATAAGCTTGGGATTAAAGCCACACGCTACTACAGCCGACGCAAAAATTTTTGTTCTTGTTATAGTGTATATGGAAGCAACAAAGGGGCCTATCTTCGAAAGGCTTTATGAACTGCCTAATAAGCAAAAATACCAGTTGTCAAAGAAGTTATACTCACCTGCTTTCCATCCACTTCGATATCTGCAACATAGTTCTCAAACACTGTGGGTACATACACCTCTGGGAACTGGTCCTTGCTAAATACAATGAGCAAGCAAGTCTTGCCACAGGCTCCATCACCAACAATCACCAGTTTCTTCCGGATGGCAGCCATTGCTGAAAACATGAAACAAAGGTGTTATATAAAATGCCTAAAAGTCGTAACAGCTTCATGTCACAAATCATACTTTACAAACCATGGGGCACAAGCCTCTATTAGCACACCCCATACAAAATACTGGTATATCTTTCTACTTAGCACCATAAGGTCATACCAAAAACCCTAACTAAAACTATTTAGTGATGGAAAAAATCAAAAGCCTTCCTCAAGATTAGGCATAAGACTTGCCGGGCACGGTGGCTCGTGCTTGTAAGCTTCAGCCTATGAAGCGGCCGGGGCTAGGGATCGTGGTTCAAGTCCCGCCTGGGGCCCGTAGCGAGACCTAGTTCTAAAAAAATAGCTGGGCGTGGTGGTGCTCGCCTGTAATCCCAGCTACCTGGGAAGCTGAGACTGGGGATGGCTTGAGTCTGTAGTACCCCGGGCAATGAGAGCCTGCGGGCAAAAATAGTGAGACCTAGTCTCAAAAAAAAAAAAGTACGCATAAGACAAGGATGTTCACATTCTGGCCACTTATATCCAACATGATACTAGAAATTCTAGCCAGCATTTAGGCAAGAAAATGAAATAAAAGGCATCTAGAAGAAAGGAGAAAAAGTAAAATGATTTCAATTCACATAAGATATGATTTTATCTATGGAAAATCCTAAAAACTTCACCAAAAGTATGTATTAGAATAAATAAATTCAGCAAGTTGAACATACAAAAATCAAGGCCGGGCATGGTGCCTGTAAGCTTCAGCCTATGAAGTGGCTGGGGCTAGGGATCGCGGTTCGAGTCCCACCTGGGGCCTGTAGCGAAACTTAGTTCCAAAAAAATAGCTGGGCATGGTGGCGTGTGCCTGTAATCCCAGCTACCTGGGAAGCTGAGGCTGGTGATTGCTTGAGTCTGTGGTACCCTGGGGCAACAAGAGCCTGCGGTTCCACGGGCAAAAGTAGCAAGACCTAGTCTCAAAAAAACAAACAAACAAAAAAACCAAAAAAACATACAAAAGTCAATTACCTTTTGTAGTCTAGCAATGAATCACTAAAATAAAAGTCAGAAAACAATTTCAATTACAATGGTATCAGTAACAATAGGAATAAACTGAACAAAAGTACAAAACATACCCTGAAAACTATAAAATGTCTTTTTTTTTTTTTTTTTTTGAGACTAGATCTTGCTATTTTTGCCCATGGAACTGCAGGCTCATATTGCCCGGGGTACCACGGATTCAAGCAATCCCCAGCCTCAGCTTCTCAGGTAGCTGGGATTACAAGGTGTGCGCCCCAACGCCCAGCTGTTTTTTTGGGACTGTTTTTTTGTTGCCCTGGGCAGAACTCGAACCACAATCCCCAGAACCTGCTGCGACTCCATAAGCTGTTGCTTACAGGCATGCGCCACCATGCCCAGCTATAAAATGTCTTTAAGAGAAATGAAAGCGCTAGATAAATGGAAAGATATTCATGGTTCTTGGATTAGAATATTGTTAAATGGCAATATCCTTCAAATTAATCTACAAATTCCAAGCAAAATCCCCATAGTCTTCATTGAAATTGACACACTGCTCAGAAAACTCACATGGAACTTCAATGAGACCAGAATAGTCAAAATTATCTTGAAAAATAAAAAGTTGCAGGAATCACATTTCTGATTTCAAAACTTGTTACAAAGATACAGTAATTAAGACAGTGCTGTATAAGCATAAGGAGAGAAATATAAACAGAATTCAGATTTCAGAAAATAAACCTGATTTAGGGTCACCTGAGTTTAAACAAAGATGTCAACACAAGTCAATGAAGAAAAAAAATTTCTTTTCAACATAATGTAGACACAAATGACTATACATAGGCCAGACATCGTGGGGCATGCCTGCAAGCGGCAATCTAGGATTCCACGGCTGGGGCGAGAGATTGAGGTTCAAGTCCCGCTGGGGGGAAGTAGCGAGACCTAGTTCCAAAAAAATATAGCTGGGCGTGGTGGTGCGTGCCTGTAATCCCAGCTACCCGGGAAGCTGAGGCTGGGGAATGCTTGAGTCTGTGGTACCCTGGGCAATATGAGCCTGCGTGCGGTTCCACGGGCAAAAATAGCAAGACCTAGTTTCAAAAGAAAAAAAAAAAGACTATACATGCAAAAAAAGACTAAAGTTAAAACTATCATATCACATGCAAAAAATAACTCAAGATGGATTATACATCTGGAAAGATGGGTAATTAGCTGGAAAAGCTAAAATTATAAAATACTTCTTGATTTTTAAAAAATAACAAAAACTTACCATGTAAACAATTTTTTTTTTTTTTTTTTTGGAGACGAGGTCTCGCTATTTTTGCCAATGGAACCGTAGGCTCATGTTACCTGGGGTACCAGACTCAAGCAATCCCCAGCCTCAGCTTCTCGGGTAGCTGGGATTACAGGCGCGCACCATTGCACCCAGCTATTTTTTTTGGGACTAGGTCTTGCTACGTGTCACTGGTGGGACTCCAACTGCGATCCCTAGCCCCTGCCGTGGCTTCCTAGGCTGCCACCTACAGGCATGCGCCACCATGCCCGGCTTTATCATGAAAACAGTTTTAAGTGCAATTTAGTGCCATTATATACGTTTACTCTGTGGATGTGCAAGCAATACCACCATCCATCACTGGAATGTTCTCCTTCCCAAACTGTATTAGACAGTAACTCGTAGATAAGGACTCTTCTTGCCCCAGTCCACTTTCTGTCTCTAGTAATTGGACTACACTAGCTACTTTGTATCAATAGTCACATACTATTTGTCTTTTGTGAATGGCTTATTTCATGCAACATAATATATTTACTATTTATCCATATTGTAGTATGTTTCAGAATTTCCTTCCACTTTAAGGTTGAATAATATTTCACTGTATATAGCACATGTTCTTTATTCATCTGCTAAGTGAACACCTGAGTTGCTTCCACCTTTTAGCTATTGTGAAAAACATATTAGTACAACATATTACAGACAGTATTCTGACAAATATACCCATCAACAACCAAAAGAAAAAAATAAGCTGAACTTTATGAAATATTTAAAACCAGTGTTCAACAGATACCATTAGAAAAATGAGCAGACACTTCAGACTAAGGAAAAATGTTTGCAAATAACATGCTGATAAGGGATTTGTATCTAAAATAAGTAACTTTTACATGAACAATAACAAAAAAGTAGCATAGACTGGTGGTTTGGCTCAGGGTTTCACCTGAAGTTGCAGTCAAGTTGTTGGTTTGGATATGGAAAATACAAACAAACATATATATATATTTTTTTGTTTGTTTGTTTTGTTTTGAGACTAGGTCTTGCTATTTTTGCCCATAGGAGGGCAGGCTCCCGTTGCCTGTGGTCCAACAGACTCAAGCAATCCCCAGCCTCAGCTTCCCAGGTAGCTGGGATTATATAGGTGTGCGCCACCATGCCAAGCTCTTTTTTGGGGGACTAGGTCTTGCTGTGTTGTCCTGAGCAGGACTCAAACCGCGATCCCTAGCCCTGGCCGCTTCATAGGCTGAAGCTTACAGGCACGAGCCACCGTGCTTGGCAAATATATTTTTTGAGACTATGTCTTGCTATGTTGCCCAATCCTGGGCACTCAAGGACTCCCCAGCATAAGCCTCCCACGCAGCTGGGATTACAGGTGCACACTACCATGCCTGACTATCCTTTCTTGAGACTAGGGCTCGTTATGTTGCTCAGTACAGTCTCGAATCTGAGGACTCAAGTGATTCCTAGCCTCAGCCTCCCAAGGCTGGGGTTTCAAAGACGCACACCACAGCGCCCAGCCCTTGACAGACACAGACATACACACACAACTTAAAAACAGTCAAAGAGTTTGAATAGATATGATCCAGCTTTATACAGCCAAGTGAAAACACAAAAGTTCATAGCGGCAGCCTCTATCATTGCCAAAACATGGAAACAAATCAGAGTGCAAATGATAAATAGATTAAACATACATAGTACAACAATACAATGGAATACTGGTTTTTGGCAAAAAGGGGGGAAAGTACCAATGCCTGCTACAACATAGATGTACCCTGAAAACAGCATATATTCACATACCATATATGTGAAAGAAGCTAATTATAAGTATTATATTGTGATCCCATGTATATGAAATGTCCAGAACAGGTATACAGAGATACAAAGTAGATTAGTGGATGCCTAGAAAGGGAATCAGGAGAGGGGAAAGTAAGCTTTCTTTCTTTTTTTTTTGAGACTAGGTCTTGCTATTTTTGCCTGTGGAACCACAGGTTCACGTTGCCTAGGGTACCACAGACTCAAGCAATCCTGAGCCTCAGCTTCCTCAGCTGGGATTACTTCCCAGGTAGCTGGCACGCACCACCATGCCCAGTTATATATTTTTGTAACTAGGTCTTGCTTGATACGTGCCCCTGGTAGGACTCAAACCCCAATCCCTGGCCCTGCCGTGGCTTCCTAGGCTGCCACCATGCCCGACCAGTAATCTTTCTTTTAAAGATCAAATTTTTCTAAAAATGGTTGAGATTTACAGAATTCTGTGAATATACTATCCACTGAACTGCACACTTTAAATGTGTGAATTATAAATTATGTGGGTTTTATTTCATGCAGGTTATCTCTGTTATGGCAGGGATTAATAGCCACCTCAATTCTTTCCACTCCAAATTTCAGCTGTGCACTGTTATTCAAGTAATAGAAAAGATTTTATTTCCCCTTAGCTTCCCTTAAAGCTATATAGGTATGGCCACACAGAAAGTTCCAGCTCACGAGATGGAATCAGCAGTATCTTATGGGACTTCTAGGATGTTTTCATTAAAGTGAAGTCATAAGCCCTTTTTCAACTCCTTTCTCCTTCACACTGTTTAAGTCCTTGGAATCAAGGTTGTTTTCTAAATAGCCATCTTGGAACAAAAGGATGAGTGCCACATTCTGGAGTTGGGGATAGGGTGGGAGTGAGGAGTCTGGATCTCAGATAATCTGGGAGTCACCACCTCAATCCCAGATTGCATTACGTCACATCTCTTTTATGTGAACAAAAACTGTCTTGTTTAAGGTGTAAATTTTATAGGCTTCTGCTACTACAGCCAAACTAATCCTCAACAATACATATACTCCATGTAAACTTGTATTATCTAAAGGTAATATTTTCCAAATTGGAGTAGGTACATTGGGGTTCATGAAGGAATCATCAGAAGCTCAAAATGGAAGAAGACACAAAGAAATGGAAAGACATTCCTTGCTCATGGATGGGAAGAATTAACATCATCAAAATGGCCATCCTACCAAAAGCAATTTACAGATTCAATGCAATCCCCTTAAAAATTCCAGTGACATTCTTTAAAGAGATAGAACAAAAATTACAAAAATTCATAAGGAATAATAAAAGACCTCGAATATCAAAAAACCTCCTCTCAAAAAAAAGAGAGAATGGAGAACTAACTACTCCAGACTTCAAGCTATACTACAAAGCCATAATACTTAAAACGGCATGGTACTGGTACAACAACCGACAATCAGACCAATGGAACAGAATTGAGAGTCTGGAAATAAAGCCACACACATATAGCCAATTAATCTTTGACAAAGGAGGGAAAAACGTACATTGGAACAAAGACAGCCTCTTCAACAAATGGTGCTGGGAA
>PVHY01031519.1:0-12593 GCA_004024945.1 Uropsilus gracilis | reverse complement strand
GGAATACCCCACCACACCACATCCCCCCTGGTTACTTTGCCTCCTTTCTTTTTGTTGTTTGTCCATGTTTAGCCCTTTAGCCTTTTTTTTTTTTTTTCTTTTCTGGATCCATTTCCTCATCCTTGGTGTGGGTGCAATTTCCTGGGACTTGGTAGAGCATGCTGTTTATCTTTCCTGTACTGCTTTTGCCTTCGTAGACCTACTGGAGCACCTTTGGCTTGTATGATTGTTTTTTGTTTCCTGGTAGGTCTCATCTCCCCAGTTTCTGCAACATTTTGGTGCTCCTTCAGTCATGCTTCAGGTCTTTGGCTTTGGGGGCCTGACTCCCAGTCATATGTTTTGGAAGAGCAGATCCTCGAAGGGACAGCCATCAGCTGATGGTAGGTCTCCTCCATTGGGGCTTTGCTGTGGGGCCACTGCCATTCGGCAAGCCTCTTTTTTTTTTTTTTTTGAGATTAGGTCTCGCTATTTTTGCCTGTGGAACCATAGGCTCCCAGCAATCCCCAGCCTCAGCTTCCCAGGTAGCTGGGATTACAGGCGTGCACCACCACACCCAGCTATTGGCCCACATTCTATCTGTGCATCTGTACATGACCATTTGGACTGTTGCCACCTTTTGGCTGTTACCAACACTATTGCTATGTGCTGGCACACACGGTTTTGTGTTTCCACTTCTAGATCAGGTAAATGCATGGTTTTACTTTTTAAGAAACTACCAGATTGATTTCCAAAGCAATTTTACAACTCCAGCAGGAGTGGTTGAGGATTTCAATACTTCCACATCCTCACTGATGATAGGCATTGTGGGTCTTTATTTTAGTTCTTTCAATTGGTCTATGCAGTGGTATCTCACTGTGGGTTTTTTTGTTTGTTTGTTTTGAGACTAGGTCTCACTATTTTTGCCCGTGGAACCGCAGGCTCTCATTGTCCGGAGTACCACAGACTCAAGCAATCCCCAGCCTCAGCTTCCCAGGTAGCTGGGAATATAGGTGCGCGCCAACATGCCCAGTTGTTTTTTTGGAACTAGGTCTCGCTACGGGCCCCAGGCGGGACTCGAACCGCGATCCCTAGCCCTGGCCGCTTCATAGGCTGAAGCTTACAGGCACGAGCCACCGTGCCCGGCTCACTGTGGTTTTAATTTGTATTTCTCCAACTACTGGTGACATTGGATATCTTTTCTTATCTTTCATCTGCTGTCCAAATATCCTTTATTGAAGTTTCTGCTCAAATGTTTTGCCCATTTTTAAACTGTATTTTTGTTTTCTTATTAATGAGTCTTAAAAACATTATTTTCAAACACCTGTTGGTTAGTAGACTTATAATTTATGCCAGGCATGGTGGCACGTGCCTGTAAGTAGCAGCCTAGGAAGCCACGGTGGTGACCAGGGAGCACGGTTCGAGTCCCACTCGGGGCAACTAGTGAGACCTAGTTCCAAAAAAATAGCTGGGTGTGGTAGCGCTCGCCTGTAATCCCAGCTACCTGGGAAGCTGAGACTGGGGATTGCTTGAGTCTGTGGTACCCCGGGCAATGAGAGCCTGCGGTTCCACGGGCAAAAATAGTGAGATGTAGCCTCAAAGAAAAAAAAATTATAATTTATCTTAATCTATAGACCTCATGTCCAAAGACTGTTAAATTCACTTAGTTCTATTAGTTTATTTTATCTGCTAGATACATAATTGTGTCATTCACAAATACTGAAGATTTTATTTACTGCATTTCAATCTTCAAATCTTCTATGGCCATTTCTGTCTCTGTTGCCCTGGCTACATCTAGTGTAATGTTGAAGAGATGATATTAGCCATTCTTTTCTCCTTATGATTTAAGAGGAAATCTTCTGTTTTTTTACAATTTAGTTTGATATTTGCTGTTTCTTTTTCTTCATATGTACCATCTTTTCTTTGTATGTATCTTATATCAAAGTTCCTATGTATTATGACCTTGTTTAGTTATAAATATAAGTGGATGTTTTCTTACTACTGAGTTCTGAGAGCTCTTTATATATTCTGGATCTGAATTCTTTATGAGATTTACAATTTGCATGCATTTCTTATAGTCTGTTGTTTATTTTGCAGAGCAGAAATTTTCATTTGATAAATGAAAGACCAATTAATTTTTTAATTTAATTTATTAATTTTTTTTGAGACTAAGTTTCGCTATTTTTGCCCATGGAACCACAGGCTCATGTTGCCTGGGGTACCATGGACTCAAGCAATCCCCAGCCTCAGCTTCCCAGGTAGCTGGGATTACAGGCATGTGCCACCATGCCCGGCTATTTTTTGGGACTAGGTCTAGCTGTATTGCCCCAAGCGGGACTCGAACCGTGATCCCTAGCCCCAGCCGCTTCATAGGCTGAAGCTTACAGGCATGAGCCACCGTGCCTGGCTTGAAGACCAATTTATTAATGTTTTCTTCTGTATATTGTGATTTTGGAGACATATATAAGAAGTCTTTGCCTAAGCCAAAGTCACAAAGATTTCCTTGCCTGTTTTCTCCCAGAAGAGTTTTAGAGTTTAGGGTTTTACATTCAAGTCTACAATCCATTTAGAGTTACTTTTGTGTAGCTTGTGGAGGGGCTAAAAGGGTTTTTCTTTTGTTGTTTGTGTTGGATGTATTTATTCCATTATTGGGAAATCTGGACATTGTTGGCGGGAGGAGGGGGTTGAGGGGGGAAGCAGGATTTGGATTCCAGTGGAGTTCACACAAAGCTCATGCTCCCGGGCTGCAGAAAGAACAACCATAGGAGCCGGACCAAACAGGATGTTGCCCAACCCTCTTAGGGCTGACGTCCAAGCTCAAGGGTCCTTATAGGCACGTCATCAACTGTTCTCTCCAAGTCTAACCACATGGCTGACCACCCCATTCCATCCCTTCCTAGGGCTTTGGGCTTATCTGGAGACTCTGACACCCTAAATGAGCAAGGTGGCAAGGAACCCCTGACCCAACCCGGTGCCTTTTTGGAGGAGGCAGCCCGTGTCTGTGGCCTTCCCAATCTCTGGGTGACCCAGCTTCCTTCCCCACCTCCACACCCAGATTAGGTGTGCCTCATATTGCCTGCAGCAGTCTATTCCTAAGCTGGAGAGAGCAAAAGCAAACATTCCCAGCAGCCTTGCACAGGTATGTTCTGGGGCTGCGGGTGAAGCTGGGGACTCCTGGGCTCCTGGGAAGCTCCTGTGTAGCCTGTTCCACCAGCTCCTGACCCCACTTGAGCTTCTCCCACGGGTTGTGGGGAAAGACAACAAACCAAACCACAGGGAGACTTGGGAGAGGAAGGTAGTGGGCAGACCCACAGAGACCATGAGGGGTAGAGTCCCAGGCTGAGATGGAGGACAAGTTCTCTGTGAGAGCAGGTCCAGCTGTTTCTACACCCCCTCTATCTTGGCTGTGTTATCAATCTGACTATTCTTGTGAGCCTTTGGGTCTGGTCAGGTCTGATCACAGCTCTACTCAGAATCACCTGTGTCTCTCCCTTACACCCCCTCCCAAATCCTACCTTTACCATTTGAGGAAAAATCCGAAGTCCTTCCAGAGACCCACAAGAATTTTCAGGATTTGCTCTTAACCCCCACCCCCTCACCTCCTGGTCTCCCCATTACCCTCCCCATTATCCTCCAGCCACACAAACCTTCTCAGTGTTCCCCCAAACACACCAGGCATGGTCCAACCTCAGGGTCTTTGCACTGGCTAATTCCTTTCCTGAGATAACCCTTTTCAGATATTGTCGATCAGTTTGCTTCCAGTCTTTGCTTAGAGACCACCAACTATTTAAAGTCTCACTTCCCTTCCCAGTCACTTCAATTCTGTCCTGGTCTTAATTTCTTCTATAGCACACATCATTTTCTGATTCCATTATAATTAATATATTTGTCTAGGACACCATCCCCAGGGGGGTAGTGTTTTTTCTATCTTATTCAGTGCTCTATTCCTGGCACCTACACCAGGGTCAGGCATACAGTAGGTACTCAGTAAATGTTTGAGTGTATTTTCTCTTTTTCTTTTACCTTTTGTCTTCTTATGGGTGGCAGATCACCAGGAGTTGGTAATATGACTCGGGCCTACCACCCAGCCCTTGCCAATGGGCACAATACACCCTTTCAGCCTCAGGAATTGGTTCCTAAATGATGTGTGATCCCAGTCTGTCCAATGAGAGGCAGCTGTGGGATTTTCACCAGAGCTACTGACAAAGGAAGTTTCTCGTTGTTTGCTAGGAAGGTGAAAGGTATAGCTTTGACTAATTTATGTAGGGGTGAATGTTGGTTCAGGCCAGAACGAGCTACGGGTTAAATAAAATTAAATTCCTCCCTTCCTCCCTTTTCCCTTTCTTCCTTCCTTCCTCCCTTCCCTCCCTCTATTCCTTCCTTCTCCCTTCATTTTTTATTTCTTCCTCATCCCTGCACCTGTCCTTCTCTCCCTCCCTCGCACTTTTTTTCTCCTTTTCTCCTTCTCTCCATCCTCTTCTCCCTCCCTTCTTTCCTTGTATCTCTAATTTAATCTTGAGTCCAATCTTGAGTCCAATCTTGAATCTGGCCTGAACCAACAGTCCCCCCTAGATAGCTGAGTCAAAATTGTACTTTTCATTTTTCCAACAAATAACCCTTTGCTTTTGCTACATCCTCAGACCTTCCCTTCCCCCACTCCATTCCTATTGGACTCTGTGGGTGTGAGTCATGGCTCCCCACAAGAAGTTATATGCCCTTGGGAACTGACTTCACCTCTCTGGGATCCATTTCCCCTCTCAGTAAAATGGGCATAACAGCCTGACCACTGTTCCCAGGTTAACTTCCTCTCTAAACTTTCATAAACCACTAGTTACCTGATTCTTACTTTCACCTGCCTTGTTCCATCTCACCATCCTAGAACTCTGCTTAAAATTTCCTGAGTCCATCCCATGACCTGCAGAAGAAGATCTACCTCACCCTGATCTCCAGGCTCAGAATAGTCAGGATCCAGGACTCTGAGGGAGCTGTAGACATTACCTTTATTTTACAGATGAGAAAATTCAGTCCAGGCCTACCCAGAAAGGATATGAACAAAACAATTTCCCAGTGGGAAAAAAGCATGATGGACTGGAGAATTCCCAGAAAGGGACTGGTGCATGGGGAGACAGGGTAGTCAGGGAGGCCTCCCTAGAGATGACAATTTAGGGTTAATCCTTCACAGACATTTAAGGTGAATGCTTTCCCACCAGGGGAAGGTAAACCAAAGTAGTAGGAAAGGGCCTGAGGTAGGGACAGGTGTGATATTTTTAGGGCCCAGTAAGGGGGTCAGGAGGAAAACAGGAATGTGGCAGACTTTAATATTTATTTTGCTAGGGGCCTAGACAGGAGACCCTAGGAAAAATAGGATGGTCTGAGGGACTAGGGAGCTTCCGCTTAGTACTATCATGTTGGTATCCACTAGGGTTCCCTCTCCGCCAGGACAGCATTCTGGCATATTTCATAATGTTCACTCAGTGCCTAGTTCATTGCAACTTTACCCCCACTTAACAGATAAAGAAGGTGAGGGTCTAAACAGCCACTACTCCTCCCCACCCCAACATACACACACAATTGCCAGACCCAGAACTATCACCTCCAGCTTCTTTAGTCCATGCCATCCCCTAGATAGCACCCACCAGAACTGACTTGGAGACCTTAAAAAGAATGGCCACTTCTTCCAGGAAGTCTTCTTAGCTTTCTTTTCTCGGGACCTGCCTCCTCTGAATTCAATCTTTGTCTATGTAAGGCTGAGGGTACTCTCTGAGGATAGACTGATGGTTTTGGGTCCTCGGTGCTCCCCCCATGCACCACACACCTCAGTTGCTGGGTAAGTGGGGAGAACCAAAAACAGGGGCGGGTGGGGGGAGCACTTCTGGGAGGAGAAATATTTTGATTCTCAGAAGGCACGAGAATTGCCTGATTCCCAACCGATTAGGGGTAATTAACCCTTCGCAAGGCAGTAATTAAGTCTGTGCCTCTGAAGCCATAATTAGAAGCTCCAGGAGGCTCTACCTTCTCCCAAGAGCCAGGCAGTCCCCAAAGCTGAGGCCTACTGGAACTGGGGGCAGGGCTCTCCTCTCACTAAGCTGAGACCCACAGCCTTCCTTGTGGTTCCCCAAGGCAGGGACCCAAGAAACAGGATTCATGAAACCCAAGTATTTCCTATTGGGAGATCATAAAGCCACACACGTGAACTGTGTTTGGGGGTAGGACATGAAGACAGAGGCATTGGGATGAGCTCGGGTGTGAAGTATGGAACTGGTGATAACTCCTATGGGCTTTTCTCTCTGGCTGAAGGGAAGTTAGGCAGAGACCCCTAGTGAAGGGCCAGGGGCACAGGTTTGCCACAGGAGGATGGAGACAGTTCTTGGTGGTCTCAGAGAGCACAGGCTGTGTGTCTGCTGGGGGTGCTCACCACAGCCCAGAGGCATTGATCTCAGAAGTCAGACTGGCTGTGTGGTACCTGGTTCTCCCAGAGAGCAGCCACGGGGGCGTGGGGATGAAGGGGGCTTTATCAGCAAAGCTGACCTCACACTTGGTGTCTATGGAGTGCCTGCTCTGTGTGTGTGGGTGGGTGGTACATGAAGGACCCCGGGGCATGTAATCCCCCAAACAGCCCTGAAATCCCCCAAGGAGCTGTCTGGGACAATTCTAGGTCTCCTACACAGTCACCATCCCTCTCCACTGCATGCTTGGTTCTGGGCCTGTGTGATGGGTGGGGAGGGTGGGGCAGGATGGTATCTGTGTGGTGCTGAGTGATGATGGAGGTGAGGCTTATTCTCCCCTTGGGCTCTTAGAAGTTGACACCTCAGGGTAGGAATGTGGACTCAGATTTGTCTTCAAAAGGACCTTGACATCTCTCCCCCACCACCACCTCTCCTTCCAGTTCTCAGCTCCCCTGACTCCATTTTTGATGTCTAGCCTCAATGCTCCTTTCTGTCCCAGGACCTTTGCATTTGTTATGGCTGCCACTGGACCACCTTGCCCCAGTCCTATAAAGGTTCCTTTCAGGTCTCTATGCAGACAGTGCCTCCTTGAAGGCACTCCTCACTCACTGGAAACAGCAACCTGCTGATAAAACCTGCTGGTTCCTTTCTCCTGTAAACACTTTTTCCAATCAGCTATTGAACCCTTTCTTCTGTTTTCTCCACACCATAAGCTCCAGAGGGGCACTGAGGTTTACCTGTTCTGTTCGTTCTATGTCTTCTGAACTCAGAACAGAGTCTGGTACATGGTAGGTTATTAATAAATGTTTGCTGGTAGGCGTGGTGTAAGTGGGCAAGGTTAGTGTGGAAAAATTGGCCAGAAAAATCAGAACGTGGAGAATTCGTAAACTGGGCCCATTGGCCTGTTTTTTAAAAACTAGGATGAGTGGAAGAGAGGGCAAGGGGGACCTGGATGGGGAGAAACCGCAGTGGCGACCCACTTTCCAGAGGTGGCACGCACGGCTTCCCGGTGGCCCACAGGTGGCGCTCGCTCCCTGCGCTGCAGTGGCGAAAAGCTGGCACATAAAACGCTAGTGAATGGGGGGGGGGGTGGGGGAGCTGAGAGTAACCTCCAGATTTAACCCCCACCCCTGTCCGCCTCCTCGGGTTATTCCCTAGCCTCGAACTTGGGCCCCAAGCCCTAAGACCCAGACGTGGGGTCGAACTCCTGATTGGAAGACCTTTTGATTATGTGTCATTTCCAGAGGCACAGAGAGAGAGAAGTCTGAGGGGTGCAAGAGTTAAGGGCTTTTCCCCTCTGCGCCACGCTTGCACCTGCTCCCCACAAAACTGGTGAGGCCCCACATACCTGGGGCAGGAAGTGGTAAGTGTAGTCATGGGTACAGATCTTAGTGTTCAGTGGGCCCTGGGGCACCCATGTGAGAGGATGAATCCCCAATCTGTAGACGGGAAAACTGAGGCTCAATAAGGCTACAGGCTCACCCAGATGGACAGAGCCAGAAAATGGTGAGATTGGGGTTAAAGCTCCAGGTTGCCCACCTTCAAGGGCTGTCCTTACAAAATAATTAATGGATTTCTTATTTTAACTAAGGCAATTTACTTTAGTGAGAAGGATCCCCTTTAAGTCTCTTTTTTCTGCTTCACATGCTTGTCACACATACCTCAGAGGCATCTGGGTTTCTAACTGGATGGCTAGACATACACTTGCCTCTTAGGACCTCAATTTCTTCATCTACAAAATGGGCTTATGGTCACTGAATCATCTACCCAGATGATGGTTAGAATTGAATAAATTATTCCCAAAAATTCTTCTGGAGCAGAGCCTGGCACATGAGTGGCATGCAGCTCAAGCTGGTCCCTGTTGGGGTCTACATGTCTGATAGAAAACTCAACAGGCATTAAGATCCCTGCTGTATCACTGGTAGGAGGGCCTGGCGTGCAGTGTGTCTGTGGCCGAGGTTTCCTACAACATGTCTGTGCTTGACTAATGTGTGGGCACTCAGCAGTTTCCATGTGGGGTGTACCACACACTTATAGGTCAGGGTTGCTCAGTGTCCAATCAATGCTCTTAACTTTGGGGCATGACAGTTCTTTGCTTTGGGCATCAATCTGTGCCATGCAAGGTGTTTAGCAGCATCACTGGCCTCTAGCCACCCTGATAACACTCCCCTCCCTCAGCTGTGACAAACAAAAATGCAGAAATAGCCAAATTCCCTGCCCCCTGAGACCCCCAGCTGTGTGACCTACAGGTGCAAACACACTTTGGTCAGGGCACTACCGTTTCTCTGTGGGTGCCTCAGCTGGGCTTCCCCAGAAGCAGACCGTCAGTATGGGAGGGTATGTGGTTTACTTTGGATACATAAAGGATTGAATATTTGTGCCCCACTCATATGTTGAAATCCTACTCTGCAACATGATGGTGTTAGGAAGTGGGGCCTTGGGGTTAGTGTCCTTATAAAGGGTACCCAGAGAGCTTCCCATCCCTTCCTGCATGTGAGGACCCATGAGAAGATGTACTTTTGAAACAGGAAGCAGGCCCCCACCTGTGAAAAGTAAACGTCTGTTGTGCTTTGTCACCTTAGTCTGAAAGGACTGAAACAGGAGGCAGTTGGGTTACCTGGGGGGAGGAGCAGAAAGTAGGAAGGGAGCTAAGCCTGGGATACCCTAGGGCCTCTGGGAGGCCATTTGGACCACACTTGCCAGGAGAGGGAGCTAAGGTATTTACCCACCAAGCCCAGGGTCTTCTGCCAAGGGCTGCTTCTGGAGGTGCCCTCTCCTATGCTGCTGACTCCTTCCTTGCCAAGTCAGGCCCAGATGGGGCCCAGCTCTGTAGCATCTGTGTGTGTGTGTGTGGGGGGGTGTTTCTCACCTTTCATGTGGCCATGGGAGGGTCTTGCCTGTCTGCATGGGCTGTGTGGTCTCACCCCAATTTTGCAGCGGGCTGTGTGTATATTTGGTGTGCCAGGGTGTGTTTATCTGCCAGGCATGTGTTTGCGTCTGTATTTATCTGGCGAGAGTGTGCGCCTCTTTGTTTTCCCTTCTGCTCCATCTCCACGAATGTGGGGAAACTTCTGTTTTCAATCAGGGGCCAGGGAATTGTCTCATCACCACATTAGCAGCGTGTTATTAACGAGGCCAATAGAAAGGATCTTTTCAAGCCTTCCCTGAGGTGGAGCCACAGACATCCTGCCCTGGGACCTTCCTGGCAGGGAAGCACCCAGCTTGCTCCTTGTATGAAAAATAGGGAAACTGAAGCACAGGTCAGCACAAAACCTCTCAGCCAGCGGCCCAGAGAAGAGGGAGCTTGATGTGCAAAGTGTTTTACCTGCATAAAATTGTAATGACTCACCTTGCACGTGGAAGAGAAGGAATTCTTGACCCTACTTGCAGATGGGGAAACTAAGGTTTAGCTTAGAATGCTCCAGGGTGTGGCCAGAAACTCTGCATTGCCACTGGGAGCATCTTTCTTTTAAAGACAATCACGTTTGAAGTCGCCCAGGATTTCTTCATCCTCATTTGTGCCTCAGTTTCCCCTTCTGGTCACTGAGGTCTTCTCATCCCACAGACAGTCATCTGAGTAATTCATTTTGATTGGTAGGGTGTCAGTTTTCTCATACTTTTCTTCAGTTGCTCTAGGGACAGGGGCCTGGGTGTGTTTGTGAACACAGATATTAATTGCCATCAACTAATAACCTCTGGCAGGGTGAGGGTGAATGCCTGTGAATCCCTAAGCTCTACAGAACCAGAGGCTGACTTGGATCTCAGGTGTGTGCCAGTAGAAGACCAGAGTAGGGAAAGAGCCAAGAGCACTACTGGACAAACTTGACTAGTTGAAGCCACTCCTGGACCCAAACCCCAGAGACAAAGTCCCAGATCCTATGTCTTCCTGTGAATATAGAACTATATTTAGAAGATGGAACCTGTGGCCTCCCAAAAGGTCATACATCAGCTCAAATCCTGACTCTGGCACCTACTGCCTGACCTCAGACAAGTTCATAGTCTTCTCCTTGCCTCAGTTTTTTATCTGAATCTCTGAGTTACTGACTGAGTGACCTGGAAATAGGAGTTTCGTGTACTTGGTTCCCAGTTTCCCCATCTGTAAAACAGGGCCAACACACTATGGACATTATAAAATTGTTGCAAAAGTTAGATAAAATAATACCCTTAAAACACTTAAGATAGTGCCAGCCATACTAGAATTGCATGATGAATACTGACTAAACTAAAGGGGCAACCAACAGCTTGATTGTTTCAAAGCTTGGAGGTGCATAGATGAAGGCAGAAGAGTGTCCCACCCAAGAAGGTTACCTTTTATCACTTAAACACACTACTTATGACCGGTTTCTTAAGTACTGTTGCAGTTTAGTAGTGTCCCCTCAAAAGATATGTCCCTGTGAATGTGACCTGATTTGGAAATAGTCTTTGTAGATGCAATTCTAGTAAGTCCTGTCTTCATGTCATCTATAGTTTCTTGGAAACTGACACTAAGTGAAACAGTGCATAACAAAAGTAGGTCCTCCTAACCTGTTCAATGTGAACCAGGATTTTTCTCTCATCAACATTATAATGAGCTGGGCCTGGTGGTGCATACTTAAAATCCAAGCGCTGAGAGGCAAGAGGACAGGGATTGCTTGAGTTTGCCGTTCAAGACTACCCCAGGCAATATAGCGAGAACTGGTTCTCGAAAAAGCAGCTGGGTGCAGTGGCAGGCACCGGTAATCCCAGCAACCTGGGAGGCTGAGTTCAGGAATTGCTTGAGTTCGCAGAATTGGGACTACCCCAGGCAACATAGCAAGACTTAGTCTCAAAAAAACAAAAATTATAATGAAACAATGTTGGATGAAATGACCTTATTTGAGGACCTGCTATGGTTAGGTGAAATGAGAACATACTTGACTGGAGGGCGTGGGGGCTAAATCCAATATGACTGGTATCCTTATTGGAAGAGGAAATAACACAGAGACAGAAACACAGAAAAGAAGGTCATGTGAAGATGGACGTAGAGACTGGAGTGATTCACCCACAACCGAAGAAGCCAAGGATTGCTAGAACATGAAAAACCTGGAGAGAGACATGAGATGGATTGTCCCTCAGTGCCTCCAAATGGAGCCAACTCTACTGGCACACTGACTTTGGATTTCTGACTTCCAGGACTGTGGGAGAGTAAATTTTTGTTCTTTTAAGTCACTCAGTTTGTGACAGATTGTTTTTGCTAGCCTCAGAAAATTAGCACAAATATCTACCTCTTTTTCCATAGTTGCATAATATTCCACAGTAGCTTTATGACTCTCCCTACCTTTATCTCATGGAGACAGGATATGTTTCCCATTTCACATGATCACATAGGGCCTGCCCCAAACACCCTGGCTCCCACCTCCCTGATTTGGATCAGTGATTCCTTGTGCCAGTCATCCAGAAGGGGAACCTGGAAGTGGAGGGTTTGCATACTTTCACAGTTTAATACACATTGCCAAGCTGCTCCTCAAAGTTCTGTGCATTCACCCCTACTCTGAATAGGAATACCTCAAGAACTTCTTTCAAATGTAGGTCAGAGTGAGCCAACAATAATAAGTTCTAGTGAAATATTCTGTTCCAGTCAGAGAAACAGAAATTTCTTAACCCTTCCCATTGGACGGTGCTTAAACAACTATCTCAGAGATCTAATTTTCCCAAACCTGAGTCCAAGAGGACCAGGGGGATAGGAGATCCAGGATGCTATTGACCTGGTAGGACAGGTGGGGAGTGAGAAGGCAGGGAGCAGCTGAGGTAGTGTGTTCTTGAGGGAGTCTCTTCTGTGGGAGTTGCTCTCAGTCTTGCTGGGGAATGGTGTTATACCCCTTAGAACTTTCCCAGCAGGTGGGGAGGGAGATGGAGTACTGATCAAGGGCTATTCCAGCAGTGAATTTGCTCTCCAGCACTTTCCGCCCCACTGAGGACAGTCCACCAACCTAGTGGTTGGTTGTGAAGACTGTGGGGTCAGCGTGGGCAGTACTGACATTTGG
Source organism: Uropsilus gracilis (assembly GCA_004024945.1). NCBI lineage: Eukaryota > Metazoa > Chordata > Mammalia > Eulipotyphla > Talpidae > Uropsilus > Uropsilus gracilis. Next base: position 169 of record PVHY01031519.1, on the reverse strand, counting down.
AGGAAATGGAGATAGACAAGAAGCAGAACAAATAACTCAGCATGTGGGTTATGACTTCTAACACCAAACTCGGCACTCAGTAGGCCAGTAATAAATATTGTGTAATGTTCTGTGTTTCTGGAGAGAGATAGGAAGAGAGAGGGAGGGGAAGGGAGGGAGAGAAGGGAGG